>JAULJZ010137977.1:0-10695 GCA_032270985.1 Heliamphora pulchella | reverse complement strand
AAAATATGTATTATTTCTTCATAATATTTATCAAATTTATCTTTCATAGCTAATATCATATAAAAATATGTTTTATTAGATAAATATTCAATAAATATTTGCATTATTTTTTTTAATTATTGTAAAACAAATGGAGTAGTAGGAGTATAAATACAAAAAAATATTTTTGTTGATTCATCAAAAACTTTATAAAATCTTTTGTATAAATTAATATTTTGCCAATCATCCGACGTTAGTGGAATAAAATTAGTTACTTGATTAATTTCAAAAAATGAGTCAATTAATTTTCTTTATTTTATTAGTATTTGTAACATATTATATGTAGAGTTCTATCTAGTTTCTATATCAGGTTGTAATTTTTTAAATTTTATATATTCTTCATTATATATTTTTCTATAAAGTTTAACTTTTTTGGCACTACTATTTATACATTTTACAACTAGCTCAACTCTAACAAGAGAATCATTATAATATTGAAACCCTACTTTAATAATTAAATTCAAAATATGTGCAGAACAATGAACATGAAATAAAAAATTAGATAATTGAAGCTCCAAATAATGTTTTAGATAGTTAATGCATTTATTATTATAAGAAATATTATCTAAAGTAATAAAAAATATTTTTTGACTATACTCTACGCACATATTTCTTGTGTAATAACTATACCTAAACTATGACCGGTGTAAAAAAAATCTACAAGTCCAAATAAAAAAATACGTTTACATAAATTTTAATCATTATCGATAAAATGTGCAGTAATACATTTGTAATCTGTATTATTTTTAGCAGTCCATAAATTAGGAAGTTAAACAAATTTTATTTTTAAAATTTTTAAATAAATCTAACAACTCGATTTTAATTTCTTTAGATTTTTGCAAAATCGTATTTCTAATAGTATTTCTAGAAAAATATTGAAATTGAGGCAAAAATGTCCCTTGTACCATATATTTAAATTTCGGTTCTTCACTCATAGACAATGGAAGTTCTTTTTCTATGATATAATCAACAACATAATTTTGTGCACGTCTAGAATCATAAGAAAAATCAAAAATATTTCTTGTAGGACTCTTATCTATTTGCATTTGTGTGTTCAAATTAAGAAGTACATTTTTTATGTGACTTTTTGAATGTATAATTAAGTTGCTAGTGCCACTCAATGTGTTACCAAAAAAAAATTTATTACAAATTTTACATTAGGTTTTAACAGTTACGGTGCCATCAAAAAAATTTTCAAAAACTTACCAAATATTTGACTTTTTTTAGTAGATGCAGCACTAGATACAGATGCAGGAGCAGATGATGTTGAACCAGCTGATGGATTAAGAGTTGGAGGAGTGGGATTAGAATCACTTGGTGAAAATGCAAAAATATTTTCTTCTTCGTTAATGAAAAATATATTTGGATTCATAAATAAACTTAATAAAGTAAAATGTTATAATTTATCAAATTAAAATAAATTTAAAATGTTAATGAAGTAATTAAAAAAACTATAAAGTTAATAGTTCTTAAATAATAACAACTACACTTTTTTTAAAAATAAATTACAATTAAAAAAATTACAAAATAAATTTAATACTGAAAGAAAATTATAGAAAATAAATCAAATCGAATTAAAGAAATTTCGATCTTTAATCTTGATTTATTAAAACTTTTGTTTTGATCTTGATTTTTTATTTTCAATCATTGATTCGCAAATAATTATAATTTTCACAGAATATCGCTAAATAATCGAACCAGCGAATATCACCGAGTAATCGAATTACAAGAGAAAAGATTGAGAGGGTGAAAAAGTAGAGAGATGAGAGAGTTTAGAAATTTAATGAATTTTATCAAATGTAAATGGCACTATTTATAGGGAAGAAAATTTTATTTTTTCAAAAAATTAAATTTCGAAACTAATCATTGGCCAGGTTGGGCCTAATGGCTTTTTAATCTCACTTGTTCATTCAAATTTCAAGTTGATCCGAGCCCTTAATTTTCAAAACTAGCCGTTATGGTTCGGGTATGGCTGGGCCGAAAAGAGCCGTTGAGGTTCAAAGGCCGGGCCAAGGGCCGGGCCACCGGGCGAGCCTTTGTACCGAACCTCGGGCTAGACCACTGGGTCGAATCTCGTGCCGGGCCGCCGAGCCAGATTGCAGGCTGCGAGGCTCGGGGCAAGCCAACCCATAGGATGAGGGGTAGGCTCAGGCCTGAAAAACATGCCTTCGGGTTAGGGCCGAGCTGGATTTTTTTTGAGCTGGGTCGGTCCCGCACAGTGTCAGACCTCGGGCGGGTCTTGGGCTATTTTTACTCCCCTACTTAAAAATTAAGTTACCAAATAATATATTTTAAATTAAATTTAATTTTTTAACTAAAAATACAAAAAAAAACTATTTTTAAAATTAGTTGCCAATAGTTCCCTTAATGTATCTTTTTGTGACGTAGCTAAAATATTTAAAGACTATTAGAATAATAACATAAAAAATAACAAATAAAACTGAGTATTATATTTTTAATAAATTTTAATTAAGCAAATTACATGGTGGAGGTGCTTTAAGGTAAAGTGGTCAAAAAAAAACAGCCGGCCTTGAAAGTGGTGCCAAATGGGTTCAAACCGCCCCTGACTAATGTCTATTGACCGGTCCTTTTTATGCTAATCATCATCGATAAAGACAAAAGCCACCACTTTGAGTCATTGATTACATCATCTTAGGTCAAACTAGCTTAAAATTTATTTATTTTTATTTTTTATATTTTTAATTAAAAAATTAAATTAAATTTAAAATAAATTGTTTCATAATTTAATTTTTAAATTAATTTTATTCAAATTAGTTGTTTGTTTAAAAAATTATTTTTTTAACTTTTTGTTCAAAATAAATAATTTTATCTTTTTATATATTTGATATTGATATTTATATGTAATTGATAGTAATAATAAATAAGTTATGAATGAAAAATATTATAATATTTTAAAAATAATGAAAGTTTTAAAAAAATAATATGAAAATTTGTGTTTTTATTAAGCTTTTTAGTATTTTTATTCAAAATATCCAAGGCTGCCAATCAGGCCCTTAATTAGTAACTAGTTCAATTTTTTTTAAAAATTTTTGTATTTTTAGTTAAAACAATTTATTTGGATTAAAAGTAAATTATTCGGTAAATTAAATTTTAAGTTAGTTTTTTAAAGTTAGTTGATTTAATAAAAAGTTTTTTTTTTAATTTTCGGTTAAATTGAATAGTATTGTCCTTATGTATAAGTTATTATTATTATTATATACTATTATATTTTAGAACGGAGTAAGAGTTTAAATAAAAATTTTTAGAAATGATAAATTACACCTGCATACTTTGTATTTAAAGGTAATAATACTGACACACATTCTATCCTCTAAAATATCACTACACTTTTTTATATTTTTATTTTTGTAATATTTAGATCCAAAAGGTAACTTTCATTAACTTTTCAAATGAAAACACTATTGAAACAGTTTTTTATTTTTTTTTATTTTTTTATTTAATTACAAAATCTTATTTAAAAGTTTCTAATTAAAAAATAAAAATTTACTAAATACAAAAATAAGTAACATAAAATTTAATTTATTTTTATTTTTAAGTTTTTAATTTTGATAAGTAACAAAAATAAGTTTTTATTTTTATCAAAATTAAAAACTTAAAAATGAAAATAAATTAATAAATTAAATTTCATGTTACTTATTTTTGTATTTAGTAATTTTTTATTTTTAAATTAAAAATTTTTAAATAAAATTTTGTAATTAAACAAAAAAAAAAGAAAAACCAAATTTTTTTTTTAAAAAAAATAGTTTCAATAGTGATGCACATAAATTTTCGTTTAAAAAGTTAACGGGGACCTAAGTGCTACAAAAATAAAAATGTAAAGGAGTACAGTGATATTTCAGATAATAGAGAGGATATCAATGTTATTATTTTTAAATACAAAGAGTGTATGTGCAATTTACTTTCTTAGAAATTAATATTTTAATATGATTTTTAACTTTTTTACTTTTTTACTATTTACCAAATAACATATGATGGCATTTTAGCTTTTTAACTAAAAAACTAAAAAGCTAATATGCCAATCAGGGCCTAAAATGAATTTACTTTTATAAATTTGAGTTGTTGATTTTATTATTCTCGCTAGGGGTGCATAAGAGATTCGAAAAATCCAAAAATCGAACTAATTCAACTTTTATGAGTTGATTTCGTTCGGCTTTTACAAGTAATTAGTTTGGTCATAGGTCTCAAAAAAGACAAACTGATAATATTAGTTCAGTTCTTGAATTAGTCTGGGATTAACCTGAACAACTAGAGAATCGAACCGTACAGACGTGATTAATATATGTACATATATAAAAAAAATAAAAAAATATTAACCATTAGATTATATATATATAATTATTGTGAGATTCATATAGAAAAAATAAAAAACTTTCTAATTTTATAAATTAGAAAAAAAAGAGTTATTATATTATATAATTATTATTAATTGTTATTTATTTGTTATATGTCATTCATTTCTATGAGTTTTTTTGTTAGATATTTGTCATTTTTTTACTGAGCAGATTATAAAATAATTATTTAAGTTTTATTTTATACTTTTATTATACTGTATGAATGTTAACTTTTATTTGTTATTCATTTCAAAATTTTAAAACTTATACATAGTGATTTTTTTCATGCGCGCAAAGTAATTTTTAAAATTTTTTGAACCGTGGTTTCAAACCGAACCAACCCGATTTTTATTAGTTTGGTTCAACAATATGATTGGGTTGATTCTGGATCCAAAAAATTGGAACCGATAAAAATTAGTTTAGTTCTAAATTTAGTACGAAATCAAACCAAACCAACCCATGTACACCCCTAATTCTCAGTATATAGATCATATATACAAAAATTAAATTGATCAAATATCACTAAGTATTTAAATAAATTATTTTTTCGTTAAAAAAATATACAATGTCGAACTGTTATTTTTTGTTTTTTGCATAAATGTATTTGTTTAGATAACTAATGATATTCGATTTCTATATTTTTTACATAATTAATTGTTCCCAAAATATTTTTTGTCAATATCGACTTGAAAAACTATTTTGGCACAGATTCCAATGATATGGGCACCATGTTAATTTTAAAATTTGGTGTTGAAAGTATATTTTTTATCACTATTTTTTGGCTAAAATTTTGCATCATTTTCTCACGGTGTTGATCGAGCAATATGTACACTTCTTTTTACCATAATACTTACATGACTTAATTTTGTTAAAAGCATAATTTTTAACTACTATTTTGGCATCCATTTTGTTTCAAATTATCATGGTATTGGTCAACCAACACTTATATATATGCCATTTTGTTTGTGTCATTTTTCTATTCTAACTTAGCAAAAGTTTCAATGGGCGTACCAAAAATTGTTAACTAAATTTCTTTCTTTCCATCGAGATCGACTTGAGAAATATTTCTTTCAAGCGAATGTGTTGAGATTCGATACCTTGTTTCAAGACTTCATTAGATATAAAAATGACCGAATAAACCAAGAAGTTGTGGCAAGAAATAGAAATCGAATACTGATAAAAAAAGATTTTATTAATCTTCATGATAATAAATACGAAGATACAAAAAAAATATTATCATTCACTTATGATTACTCGGCAAATATTGAGCACTCCCTCTTGAAGATTTTTTAAGACCAATCAAAATTACACTATTTCTATGATTTAAGTTAGACTACTCGTATTCCTAGATAGAATCCATGGTTGAATTGTTAAAGTGAAATTGTAACGATTACAATGCATTTATTACTCCTATTTGTAGAAAAAAAAAACTACGTAAATAACTATTGATAACCATTTATAACTATTTATAACTACTCTTAACACAAAAATATATTGGGTTTTTTTACTCAAAGCTCGACTTTTTTATGGTTGGTCTCAGGTTATTGACCACTCGAGGTTTTGCTTGAGCGGTCCCTTGCAGAATAGAAATTTTTGTGCGGCAGTTAGGGTTTTGGTTTGACCTAGAGGCTTTCAATATAAGGGTTTTATGTCTCATAGAAACCCTAAAACATTCATAACATCTAAGACTCTATAGTGAGGCTCAGTTTAGAGATCAAAAAGTGTAGAGAGAAGGTGAAAAGCTCAGTTTAAAGTCATAAATATATTGTGTGGTAAAGAGTGGTCTTTGTAATCCATATTGTCATATTGTGGATTGATTTATTCTTCTCTCGTTGCGGTAGGCAGTCAGCCGAACCATGTATATCTTGCGTTCTTAGTTGTTCCTATTTCTTTTGTGTTTGCTATTATGGGTTGAAGCCTACATGGGTATCTGTTGCTCAACCAGTTTTGTGCCTAAAAATCCTAACAAGTGGTATCAAAGCCAATGGTTGTTGAAGATCTAAGGTCGTAATGAAATATCAGAGTTCTTGTTATTGGCTTAATCACAAGTTCCAGTAAAGATGACGAATATTAAGTACGAAGTTGAAAAGTTTAATGCCAAGAATAACTTCTCCATGTGGCAGAGGCGAATGAAAGATTTGTTAGTCCAGTAAGAGGTATCCAATGCGTTACTCGTAAGGTAATGAAGCCAGATAAGATGACCAATAATGATTGGGATGATCTTGATTGCGAGGCCGATAGTTCTATTCGATTGAATCTAAGAGACAAAGTTATTCACAACGTGCTTAATGTAGGATAGCACACAAGATCTGGTAGAAGGCGTGTTTGTGGCTAAGTATGAGTCAAGTAGGGGAATGAGCAGATCTAGTGAACAAGATTCCAACAGTGATATAGTTCGGTCTAAGTCACGTGCAAGAAGGGGCATTGAGTGCTTCTATTGCCACAAAATTGGTCATTGTAAAAGTTAGTGTTAAGAATTGAAGCAACATCTGGAAGAAAATAAAAGGGGTAAATCACCTGCAAAAACTAGTAGTTTTGCTGAAGATTCATCAGACAATGAGGTAGGCGGTGAATTACTCTCAGTTATTAGATTTTAACTCTCTGTCAAAGTCGTGGAACTCGAAATGCTCATATCATATGTATCCATTTAGAGAATTGTTTGATTCATATACGTCTTGCAACGGGGGTATAGTTCTAGTGAGGAATGACTCAGTGTGCCAAGCCATTGGAACGAGTACAATTAAAAATCAAAATGTTTGATAGAGTTGTAAGGACTTTGTTGAATGTCAGACTTGTTTCGGGGTTAAAGAAAATTTTGATTTATTTGGGTTATGGGTTCACAGTAAAGGGTGAAGTAATAAAGATCAGTAAAGGATCTTCAGTTATCATGAAAGATCAGAAAATTGATGGTCTCTACAGATTGGTAGGGGACATGGTGGTAGGTGGAGTTACCACTACCACACAGACATAGTCCAATAAGGACGGCATAAAACACAAAAATTTACAGCTTAGTCAGGCTGACAAGCAGAGTACGTCAAAAAGTTAGAAGAAGAGTGTAACAATCAAAGTGGAGTTCAGTCAGACTAGTTCACCCAAAAAATCGTGTGATGGTGGTTCAAGTCAACAACAGCAGAATCAGTCAAGTGAAGAACCTTCGTCTTACAAGAAAGTTACAGATAGCACATGAATAATTTAAGGGCAAGTAGAAGTATCATAAAAGGTAGAGTCTTCACAGAAGATTGAGAGGTTGGAGTTTGGAAAACTATCTAAAAATGAGAAGTTTGTTGATTGCAAGAAGAACAAGTTCAAGTGTGGCTTGAATTTTGGTCTAACTTTATTCATTTTGATGTTCTAGAGAGGGTGAAGTACTCATACTCGAAAAATGAGTGCAGGACGACACGACTGACGAATCTTCAAGATGATTTAGAAATTCGAGTTAAAGTGGAGATTGGTGAATTTTTTTACTCAAGTTTTGACTTTTCGATGGTTAGTCTCGGGTTTATTGACCGCTCGAGAAGTCAGGGGTCCGCAAAATAGAAATTTTTGTGCAGTAGTTAAGGTTTTGGTTTGACCTAGAGGCTTCTTATATAAGGATTTTATGTTCTATAGAAACCCTAAAACGTTCAGAACATCTAAGACACTAGAGTAAGGCTCAATTTAGAGATCAAAAAATGTAGAGAGATGATGAGAGACTTAGTTTGAGATCATAAATATATTGTGGAGAAAGTGATTTTTGGAATCTATATTGTCATATAATAGATTGATTGATTCTTCTCTCGTAGAAATAGGCAGCCAACCGAATCACGTATATCTAGCGTTCTTGATTGTTTCTATTTCTTTTGTGTTTGCTATTGTAGATTGAAGTTTATGTGGGTATCTGCTGCTCAACCAGTTTTGTGCCTAAAAATCTCAACAAAATATTTCTACGATGCTTATTTTTTTATTAAAACTTCTATTAACCGCAGTGCCAGTTTTGAAGTGTCACTTGCCATCTTTCAAATTTTTCATGCGGATAGTTTGAATATTAGAAATATCTTCCACTAAGCTGTGTAAAAATCGACAGGGCATGTGGGGAGAAAATAGCATCCTCAACAAAAAAATATAATTCTTAGTGTAAATATTAATCTATACATTAAGAATAATAAAATGAATTACTTATATCATCAAAATAGACATATTTTGGGCAAAAAAAACAATTAGCATACAATTCAGTTCATCAAATAACTTGACCAAGAACTAGACACTTATTTAAAAGTTATGCTCTACAAGACTACACCTTACCAAATTTTACTTGTTTTATTTATTAATTATTGTATTATTTAAGTTCGTTCACAATTTTTATATTTGTGAGTGTAAAAAATAGCAAATCTGTCAGTTTGACAAAAATAAGATTATCTTTTTTATGAAACATTATCCGCTGCTGTTCAGTCACCATTAATAATATATAAAACAACCATTTTAAAAAGTCTGTGAAGCAAGATCACATGGCACTGTATGACCACCAAGTCAATGGTTTTATGTTTTATTTATTTTTATCTTCTTTTTTTTTTTGTTTATAATGAGGGAGTTTGGTAAAAAAAAATTATTAATTTTTAACTTATTGTTACTAATTTTAATAATAAGATACAATTTTCTCTAAATACGTACTCATAACTTATGTTATAAAGTATATAAATATTTTTTTTTCTATTTTAACTATAAACTAATACACTTACCAAACACTCATAATTTTTACTACAAATTATAATTTAAAAATTACTAATTTTAATAATACTAAATATCCTCAAAGGTAAAAAATGGTGCATCTAGAGATATGTGTCAGTTGGGTAGGATTGTGAGGAATTGGGAGTTTTTTTTAACCAATTTAAAACTTTAACGTAAATTGGGAATAGATCCTATTTTCAAAAGATGCTTGGGAATTTGTCATTATCAAAAGTATGGTATTTTATAAAGTCTTTTTTAAAATTTTGGATAAAAAATGGACCATTATACCCTTTATTAATTCTAATTAAGGTGATACGGTAAAAAGGTGTGTTTTGATATTATGGAATCTTTTTTCAAATTATTATTTTCGTTTTTCACACAAACTTTTCCCTGTCAATTGTGATTCTAGCACAATTGTGTTTTGGTTAATCTATATTTGCCCGACGTCAATGACGTTTCAACTGAAAATCTTGGAGCAGATTTGCGAGATTACATTCGTTTGAGTTATAAGTATGTTCTAATGCCATTTTCAATGTTATTTTTCATACTCATCCATTATTTTGTACTTTAATCCTTTTTCAATATTAGTTTTTTTGTTCTCATCCATGATTCTAATAGTGAGTTAATTTTTACAATGAAAACTTTTTTTCTTTGCAAACATGTAATTACTACTTTTACCTGATTAAGTTATGTTACAGTAAATTTGTAAAAAATGATACATTAACTACAATGTGACGTTAATGATACAATGATTCCACATGTTTACTACAGGTTGAAGATAATGATGACATAGTAAATTGCAGAAAATGATACATTAACTACAGGTTGGTATATCATTTTCTGTTGGATGTATTATTTTCTGTTGAATTTCTGTTTGGTGTATAATTTTCTGGTGACTGTATCATTTTCTGCTAGATTTCTTACTTTGCATATCATTTCTATTAGGTGTATCACTTTGCATATCATTTTTTGGATTTCTCGCGTCTGTATTATTTGTTCCCATTGCATTAAGATTTTGCATATTTTTCGAAGTCGAATCTCGAATGAAAAATTTGAATTGAAAAAGAAAACTTTTTTTTTCGGAGCCGTTCCAAGCATTTATGTGAGGCACGAATAGAGAAAGAAAATGAGAGTGTTTTCGGAAATAAAATCTCAAATGGGACCTATCATAAAGTTAATCTAATTTTAGAACTTAATAGTAAAATAAAACTTAAAATGGGACTTAATGCCAAATTACCCATTATTTTAATGGGTAAGTTTTTATTTTTAAGCCATTGGTATCCTATTGATCGGGAAAATTAATAAGTTTGGTGAAATTTTTTAACAATTTCAAACTGCAACTAAAACAATTTAGCGAGTTAAAAGGTTATAAACTTTTGAAGTCATTTTCTTAAATTAATTTCTAAAAAATAAAAAATCAATTTCAATTTTGAAAAATAAAATTATACTTAATATGGAACCAACTAAAAATAACAATAGTTTTTCAATAATAATAATATAATAAAATATGTATATTAACAATATTTATAATACATTGAAAACTATTCATAATATAAAATAGTAACAATAAAAATCATATGTGTACTCTAATTTATTTTTT
>JAULJZ010137966.1:0-10695 GCA_032270985.1 Heliamphora pulchella | reverse complement strand
ATCCTCTTAATCCTGAAATAAATATTGATTTGCATATATTTAATATTCGTTGTTTTGATTCATTAGAGGGTGCGATCTTATATTGGTTTATATTTCTGGTGAGTTGGATAGCGGTATTATTTATATGGCAAATATTAATTATTGACGAAATTTACGTCCCGATATATCAGGATTGACGATACCCCCTTAAGAATGTTTATAAGTTTTGACCGGGCCAAATCCTGCAGGTGGATTTGGTTATTCGGCGGTCAATAAATTAAGCGGAAGGGCTTAAGAAATATCAAGATGCCAATTAAATTAAATTGTCAGTAATTAAATTTAATTGGCGGGTACCGAAAATTTTAACGTGGGGAGAAATGGTAAGTATTTAATAATAGGAGATTAATGCAAGAAAGTCTTGAGATTTTAGGTTAGAGTGCAATTACAGTTCTTTAGTGGTCTGAACTGTAATTTAGTGTGTAATAGAAATTACAGAAACCGCTGCGTCTTTTCATAATTACAGAAACCGCTGGTAGGTATCTGTGTTCCACTAGAAGTTTTACTCATAATTACTCTTCATGTCCCTTCTGTAGCCCTATATATACGCGGGTAGGCTGAACCAGTTTCAGATTGATAGATCATATCCCATATATCATATTTTTTAAGTTTCAAGACGAAAGATATCGGGGTTCTGCCGGTACGAGTTTCCGATAGTTCGTAGCCCACACTACGTTCGAGAATCGCGTAAGGGAATACAGTAGAAGATTTGACCGAAACTTCAACTCGGAATCAAATCATAGTTGAAGACTAGATCGATAAAAGCAATTCTTCTAAATTAACTTTGGTTGCACGGGTTTATTTTTGATCGTTCGACGTCAAAATTTTTATCTAGAGCCCGTTTTGGCGTTTGCCCGTCCAGTTAATTTTTTACCAAAAATCATTTACAAAAATAATGATCTTGGCAGTTTTGCTTCCGACAAACTCTACCTCGCGGCTCGGTGGAAACTCAAACAGATCGTCGAAAAAGACATCTGGATAGTCACAAACCACAAGGGGTAACTCTCCGCGAACCCTAACCACCTCATCCAACATGAGAGCAGAAAAGAGGAAACCCAGATTCCCCCGATCCCGAGCAACACCGGGCATAGACACCAAATCCTCATTCTGGTCATCCACAAAACAAAATCAATCACCCGTCGGTGTAAAAATCATTACACTCTGTCGATCGTAATCGATAATGGCACGATAGGTGGTCAGCCAGTCCATCGCTAGGATGACATCAAACGTGGTCATGTCTAGAATGATAAAGTCTAACTCTAAACAACAATCGGCGACCTCCAACTCGTAGGATCTACAAATGCGACTCAACGTCACACTCCCACTGACAGGGGTCTCTATGCTCAACGCACTACCCAACAAGTTTATCTCTAATCCCAATGCAGATGGAAAAGTAGTGGAAATAAATGAATGCGATGCTCCCGTGTCGATAAGAACACTGGCCTATGATCTATATACTAGGAGAGTACCTCTGATCATGGATATGGTAGCTGCAGCATCGGGCACGACCGGTGGTCTGGATGAACTTGGGTCAACAAGGACATATGCTCTGCCCTGCGGTGCTCTGACCTGTCCATTGTGGCCCTAAACTATTGACTGTCTCCCAAACTGTACTGATGCACCTCCTTCTGCAAACCTGGATGCTTGAGCTCTAGGTTGCTGATATGTTTGTCGTTTCTCGGCAGATGGAATAACTGATGCTCCTGTTGTACTCTAAATACTCCCTTCTTGGGCACAATTCCTACGGATGTGCCCGGACTGTCCGCACTCAAAACATAATGGTGGCCCTCTCCCCTAAGATTGATCAGACGCTGAGCTCTGAACCTGGCCCCCCAACGGGTACTCAGGGTGATCGATGCCCTGGCTATATGCATCGATAACAAATAATCTCCCTCTACTCCGGCCTTCCAGTTAAGGCCACGGATGGTGCAGGGGTAGAAAACTTCTGCTGATACGACCCTGCCAAATAGGAACTCGGACCAGACAACCTGTGGCGCTCCCTCGTATGCCCCTGAGACTGTGTACATCCCCCATCCCGCTGACTCTTACTCTCTCTGTCCTGTACGTCTCGTTCAAGGTGTCTTCCACTTTCATGGCTGTCTCCACTAACTCTGTAAAGACCTGCATCTTGAATACCGCCACTCTATCTCGGATAGTGGGCCTCAAACCCCTTTCGAACCTCTTTACACGGAACTCATCAATAGGCACAATCTCCTGTGCAAATCGGGACAAGCTGCTGAACTCGGCCTCATACTGGATCACTGACATCGTCCCCTGGGTAAGGAAAAAGAAGTCCCCCTTGAAACGATATCTCAAAGTCACAGGAAAGTACTTCTCCAGAAATACCTTCGTGAAAGCCTCCCAAGTGCCTCCTACTGTAGTCCTGGCAAACTTCCACCACATATGGGCACTCTATCTCTGTTAGAAGGCAGCGAATGTAAACCTTAAATCATCTTCCTCTATCTAAAGCGTATCCAAAATCCTGGTGACTAGCTCTAGCCATTATGTGGCTACTGTGGGATTAGGATCCTTGGAAAAGGTAAAAGGGTCCAAACGGCGAAACTCACGCATTGCGACTATCGCCCTCGGCTTAGGTACGCTCTCCTTTCCCCTAGAGGCCTCGGCCAGCTGCCGGATGGAGCTTACCATCTCACGCAACAGATCTACCCCATCAATTGGTCCTTGTGGTGCATTAGCATCCCCAACATCTGGGATTGGAGCATCCTTTCAGCCAGAACCACGGCCACGGCCTCAACTACGGTCTCGTCCTCTCCGCGTGGACATAACACTATACGAAAGCAACATAACAGGATAAGCTTTCATACAACATGTTATTGCTAACATAAAAGACATAACACACATAAGCATGCAAATACATAACCACTTAAGATTATGTAAACACGTCTCACATACTGAGGAGAACCGATAAGAAGGATGCGTCCATTTGGATAACCTACTTAGATTCCTTGCTAGAAAACACGTCGGCCAAATGCATTTGTAACTTGGCTTCCAAGTTTGTTAATTCAAACCCCCGAAGGCAAGACTAATCAATCTTAAGGTCTAACCTTCATACCCACGTATACATAGCTATCACGCTCATGTTAGAAAACGCTGAAACACATGCAATCAAGCACACGTACATCCTCACTAGGTGATACACCCTCTTTTTCAAGGCTCTAGGTATTCAAACCCAGAGCTCTGATACCAAGTTGTCACACTCCAAACTCCAGGGTCACGTGAAAGTCCACCAAAACACCATTTATGAAAATAAAAATTTTAGTTGGAAAACCAACAACCCAAAAATATAGCATTTGGATAAAAGAGTACCCGTGGTTCATTTCTCATAAACAGTAAGTAAACAATTCCATACATGCATAAAGCAATCGCTTCACGGCGTACAAAACTCGCCTTCAGAAACAGGCATCGCATGTAAGAATACATGTCTCAAAACAAACAGAAAAACTAATACAAGTCTTCCACCACCACGGGCATCTCTAGGTCAACTCCTCATATTCACCTATACCTGAAAAAGGTTTGCACAAAATCCCACACCGTGAGCTGAAGCCCAATAGAAACAGACTATAAAGCTGTAAAGCAAGAAATGCAATCATATAGTATGAGCTGACTTAAGCACATGAGTCTAAAAAGGGTTTTTCATCCTTAAAATCATGCGTTGCAAACCGTGCAAATAACCTGCCATAGTTAAGGGAAAATAGTAACAAAACAGTATTCTCCACTTGGGTCACACAGCCGAGGAAAATAAGATAAAATGAATCCTATGTACCGACTCTGCCAGACACAGGGACAAAGGCAACAATTATAGACTTCTGTCCCTTACCTCAACCAAAGCCATGAGGCCACTGGATAATGACAAGTTCTATATGGAATCACAACAATGCAGCCACACATAGGGCAACAGGCTCTTTACGGGCGAAAACCGAGAGAAGAAGCAGCCAACTGCTCTTTACGAGCTAAAAACTAAGGGAAGAAGCACCCAAACCAAACACTTCCACAATACATCTACAGAATCATTTAAAAACAAGTACGTAGCTTAACTATAAAAAAATATAAAACAGTTGTACATCAACATGTATAAAAAGATCCAAAATCCATCAACCATGAAGATCAACTAGCATTTAAAACATGTTTTTACTATTTACAACAAAATGTTTAAAAGTTGAGACTCAACCCCGAGGGTTAGCTCTAAACCTCCAAAAACACGTTTTTCAAGAGTTTCACTAAACCTCAGTTTTCAAAATCACCTTTTTGAAAACCAAGGACATCTACACATCCGAATCATGTGATAAATCAAGAAAAAGCATAAAAACATGCTTTTTATCCAACAGTAAGGTTTAAACATGAAAATACAACGTTTAAAGGATTTTTAATTAGTGAAAAAGTCTATAATTGCACGAAGCACACTTTAGCAAGAATAGAGTCTAGGAACCTACCTTGGTGAGTTAAAACTCAAAATCTCAAAAATCAAACTTCGTCGAAATGAGAATCTATTCGGATGGAAATGAAGTCAGTAGCGTGAATAGCAAGGATCCACAAGCTGATCATAAAAAACTAGGCTCGGGCTCCACAAAAATCTAAAGAGAAGGTGAAAAGTTTGGGAGAAAATGAAATTTTGGAATGAAAACAGGTGCTGGAATATATATAGGCCTCAGCAAACAGCGGATACAGTCGACTGAATGGGCCAATTCAGTCGACTGAAGGAGTTCTAGATCTACAAAACACCCCTACCGACACAATCCACTCGACTAAATCCCCAATCCAGTTGACTGGATCCACCTACTATCCTCCCAGTCGACTGGGGAAATCCGTCCAGTCGACTGGACAACTGGGGAAACGCCAGAACAGGTTTTTCAACCCAAGGACCAACCAAACAATCCTTGACGAAACCTGAGAAAGCGTAAAACACATCAACACATGCTGTTCTACAACAATGAAACATAAACCATTCATCGAGGATATACATATAACGAAAAGGAACACGTGAAACATATACATATACATATATATATATATATCATAAAAATAAATGAACCCGAGTCTCACATAGCTCGACTACGAAAACATTTTAAACCATACATTAATCATGTATAAAACATCCAATGGCCCACCGCCACGTCATTCCTAATTAAGGAAAAATGACTCACATCTTTCAAGAATTTAACCGTTTTAACCGAAACATTCAAAATCGTGACTTAACCCTGAGGATTAGCCCTCAAACCTCTCAAAAGTTAGGGTTTTATAACTTTACATAAACCTGTTTAATTTCAAGCCACCTTTTTGAAAACCAAGGGCATCCACACGTCCACCAACAAGAAATGAGCCCAAAAATATGTAAACATACTTTTTGTTTGAATAATCATGGTTTAAATGCAAAAATCGAGCATTTGTAGCATTTAAAACGGTAAAAAATACATATAATCGCATGTAGCACCCTTTAAAGATAAGATAGTCTAGGATCCTACCTCGTTGAGTCAAAAACTAGACGCCTTGAACTCCGTAAAAAATGAACTTCATCAGAATGAAATTTCGTTCGGATGAACGCGAAGCCCCCAGCATGGATACTAAGAATCCGCTATCCGATAGTCAAAAACCAAGTCCCAGGCCCACAAAAAACTAGAGAGAAGGTGAAAGTTTTATGTGTAAAAGAAAGAAACTTGTTCAAGAAGCTATATGTTTTAAAAATATCTAACATAAGGTTGATATTGATAGGCCCTGCCAAACATAGGAGTTCAGTCGACAAAATCAACCTCTTCAGTCGACTGAAAAAGGCTACTAGAATATAAGAATTCCCCACTGACACAGTTCAGTCAACTGAACCACCAACTTCTGTCAATTGAACCAATACACTGTCCATTCAGTTGACTGAACTACCCACTTCAGTCGATTGAATGACGGAGAAAAATAACCCCAACGAAACCTGCCACAATCGAACTCGAACAAGCGTAAAACACATATAACATGCTGTTCGACAAGCGTAAACACATATAACATGCTGCTCTAAAACGATGAGACAATAGCCAACACCTTAGAAAAACATTATGAAAAATAAAATGGAACCGGGTCTCACAATTTCTCTGTTTATCTCCTCATTCTTATTAGGCTCATTATCCACTCCAATTCAATAGTTGACATTCTTTTATTTCCCTTCTTTTCTTCTCTTGACATAAATTTCAATTTTCTTTATTTTTCTTTAGTTCTCACTTTCATTCTCATTTTCATTTTCATAAGTTATCGAATACCAACGCACGTGTCACGCTCCAAACTCCGGGTCACGTGAAACACCCACAAACAAACAACATAATACCCAGCCCGAGAATACACTCTCAATGTAAACATACATGCATTGTATATAAACGCCAAACGGCATACATTACAAGGCTCCAACGCTCCAACGCCGATCAACATGTATTAAGCATACATGATATAAAAAAACAAAAAGTAAGACTACAACTCTTTCACCTCTCCAGCACCTCTTGATCAACCTGCGTGACCGGTACCTGAATAAAATCAAAATCCCACATCATGAGCCAAAGCTCAGCAGAAACTAGACAGGCGTGCAGTATAAACAAAACATGCTAGGAAATCGAAGTGCAGTTTTCGACTCTCTTTCAAGCCATTAAAACAGTTTGAAAACAGTTTTAGATCACGACTCACCAGAAACAGAAAACCATTTTCACATGTAATGGGAAAGCGAGGATAAAAATCATTTTTCGACTCATCAGAGCCTTGAAAACAATTCTAGTATTACGACTTATGTAGGCCGATAATACAGTATTTCGACTCCCGTAGGCCGATAATACAATTTTAAGAAAATTGGTATATCCGTCCCAAAATGCAATACATGCAATCCATGAATCTTTTTGGACTTTCACCGAAGGACCACTGCCCCCATCTAATGCAACACACACAACTTCACGGACTTTCATCGTAGGACCGCAACCCCCAAATATACCTTTACGGACTAGTACCGAAGGACTACCGTAGCCCCAAACGTATCTTCTCGGACTTTCACCGAAGAACTACCGCAGCCCCTATCTAATGCAACGCACGCAACCTGTGCAAACCACAAGCTCATCGATCATATTCCATACACATGCAAATCTAAACCAGGATTTAATGCATAAAACCACGTATCAACACGACATTTCACAAATCACGTCACATGCCTATAAAACTATAGGTTTTAAAACATAAACCACGTTACACATAACGGTATCATATCCATGTAATCCACTTACATATTTTGTACATAAATAAACAGTTATAAATGCACATAGCCATATATAACCACATCACTACGCCACCCATTAAAACAAACCGACATCCACTCATAGGGACATTTAACAACCCACAGAACTAAAACCTAACCCGAAGGCCAACATCGCTCAAGCGATCCCCGACCGACATAGCATACTGCCACAACCCCACTCGAGCGCACAACTATTGCTCGAGCGGTCCCCTACTGACATACATCTTTGCCACTCCATCGCTCGAGCGCTCAACCACCGCTTGAGCGGTCATCGCTGGTGAAACACCGAACAAAGAAACAAAGCCAAACCCCGACACGCAACGATGCACTAACCACCTCAAAAATAACCGCGCACCAAAACCCGCATCTAACCATGCACGTCACCCCTGAGGACGGCACCTAACAAATACCTGAGGCCAAGTCACGACCCCCGAAACCACAACACGACCAACCGAACCTCAAAAGGAATCCAAAGGTATTTGAATCAACTAATTTCCATAAATTAATCAATTGAATATCAAAGAACAATCGAAAATCAAAACTCGACCACCAAACCACCAACGCCGCCCAACACAAGCCCACGACGCCCACGAAGGCACCACAACACCCCAAGGAACATGGAATTTGATCAAAAGGGCCAACAAGGATGAACAACAACCTTTTCGTAAACATTCGGCTAAAAACGGGTGAAAAATAGTTTAAAAATCTTGACATACCTTCACTCTTTTGGTCATACTTTTTCTACAAAAAGAATTTTAAGGTGAGAGAGGTATCATTGGAAAGAGGACTTTCGGGGCTTTAATTTGAGTACAAGAATGACCTAATTCCGAGTCCGAATGAGGGAGCTATCATCAAAACAAAACGGTCATGTGCAGCCAGTCCGCTCGAGCGGACGTCGGGCGCTCGAGCGAGCTACCACCCGAGAAAAATCAAGATTTTTCTGTTCTTGGTGTTCTGAGCCCCCAAACTCTCCAACACCTACTATGATGCGTCAAAACACTCAAAAACCTACCGATTCGCATGTATTTAACACCCCACGGACACACACGAGCTCAAACCACCAAAGACCATCGAACGAAAAACCTCAAAATCCGGTTCCATCCAACCGAAATAACACAAAACCCCATTTTAAAGCCAAAACCCAGTTTTTCAAAATATAACTCAATTTTTCATGCATTTTTAACTAGTAAAAATACCCACGATTACACGTAGCACCCTTATAAGAAATGAGAGTCTTGGATCCTACTTCGGTGAGTTAAAAACTCGACGTCTCGATCCATGTGCAAAACTGAATTTCGCCGGAATAAAATTCTGTCCGGATGAACACGTAGCCCATCGTGCCAATAGCAAGGATCCGCTGTTGGATTGTCGAAAATCGAGCCCCAGCCCCCGAGAAGTTAGAGAGAAGGAAGAGAGAAAACGGAAAGCTTATTGGAGAAGTTGTAAAAAATATCTTTTTGAAAATATCTAGCTCTAGATATTTATAGACCTCCAAAATATCTTTTTTTGATTTTTTTTGAAATTTGCGCTGTAATACCCCATGGCCCTGAGAACCTGCCCCGCATGCATATCTAACCCCGATCATGTATCTAAACTCGTAAAAACATGCAGCGATGAAAACACCAAACACGCGTCGAAAAACGCCGAAAAAGAAAATGGGTCAAGGCCTCACAGCACGCTTGTCTATTATAAAACTATTAACTTTCTTTTCAGTTGATTAGTTCATTACTCAAAATTACATTTTATTTCATCAATCCAATACTGAACCGACGTCGGGTGCAGCTTATAGAAACCCCTCCCTATTCCCCCAATAGGCTACGCGAAACTATTGGGCAATAGACAGATCTATAACTCACCACGACAATACCCATTTTACGGACCTCACCCGAGGGAACACGGTACCCAGCTTGCGCAAGTTTTCAGTCTTTAACCGTTGAGCTAGTCAAGTCCAACTTATCGCATTCACATCAATCATTCTCGGTTCAATATTTAATTAACCATATTAGTATCCATTACCAACCGGGGGTCCATCTCCCCAATTCAATTTCAAATTCACAAATTCTCAAATCACATCTTTTAGTCATCATTCATTGCATCTCATATTTCCAATCAGTATTACAAATTTTAAATATAAAAATTACCATAGATTCTTGTCATCAATTTATTTCAAGTTATTCTATTCTTATTGTGACTTCCTTCACAAACTCTTAGTTCACTAAATGTTCCATGATTTTCTAAGTTTTCTAAGTTTCACCATCTACCTTTTTAGTCTTGATCTTCCCCTCCCATTTGTATATTACTTATTCTCATAAGTTCAATACAACCATAAGATTTAACTTATTCTTATCAAGTTTCACCTCTACTTGAATAACTCAAGACTGTCACTTCACCTCTTGTAATATTATAACATTAACTAATAATTCATCACTTATACACTCAATACATTGGACAACACTAATTAAAACATTATTGTTTGAATCTTTGAAACTTAGGAACTAATCAATTGGTTCAAGAACATGGTAAGGTTGTGATGATCTTCTCATGTCTTATTTCTAGGCTACAAGTATGATTTTTGAATCATATTACATTAACAAGAGACTACGATTTAAGTACATAACTCATTAAATCTCAAGTCAAAATAGTAAGTTACCTTATTTTATTAAAGAGTTTTGATTTCTAATAATTCAAATTAATTTCAACAACAAAGGATTAAAACTCTTAATTATAACTCGTTTGATTCCTTTGAAACAACACATAAAAAGTATTGTAAACATTACATTATCTTGTCGCAGTTTCAAATCATAAGTCTCATTCTAAGCTTTATATTTTCCCCTCTTTTAAAATATTTCTATTCAACAAAAAGTCACAAATTAAGAAATTTTTTGTTTGTCTTGTTTGATTATTCATTGAAGTCATGTTAATAGCACCTGAAGTTTCACCTACATACAACTATGTCACTATAATCATATTATTATCATTTTTCCTTCTTCAACTTTCACAACAAAATTTTCAAACACAACCCTTTTCATGATTTCATTCTTTTAGTAACTTAATTTCCCATAAGAGGTTTGTTCATTGCTTTATTTAAGCGTTCACATCAACTAATTTCCAAGTCACCACCCTTCGGTTATAATGTCAATTACAACTCAAATCTCATCAAGTCACCAGCCTATATTAACATTTATGAGTTCCATATACAACATTATCTCAAAACAAACTAGTTGACAAGAAATCATATCAAGAGAATAGGAAGTTCACTAAGATTATTGCAATCCTCACAAGTTCTTCATTATAACATAATGTTGCAATGTCCCTGTTCCTCCACTCAAGTTCTCAAAGTTAGACTATGTTCTCAACTCAAGTTCTCAAGATTTAGGATTTAATAAATTAAA
>JAULJZ010137955.1:0-10695 GCA_032270985.1 Heliamphora pulchella | reverse complement strand
AGTTGGGTACTGGCATTATTTGTCCGATGATTGATAATCAGCTGACGAAAACCACGTCTGATTTAGGTTGAGGAGTTCTTCCTCGTGTGCTTTGCTTATAGGTTTGATTATGCAAAATCTGTACAGTGGATCTTCGGATTCGGCATATCACAAGATTAAGCGGTGCGATTGCGATTGCGATGAGAAGAGGATAATTAAATCGGGTTGTCAGTAACCTAATTTATTTATCAGGAATTCATATCTTAAACGTAGGGAGAATTCAGTGCATTTGATAATTGGAAACTCAAGACATAATTTGAGTTAGGGCAGGGAGTTCAGTCATGACCTTTAGTGGAATAAGTTCTGATTCGTACGGGAAAGGATCTAGCTTAGGGACCGGTTTTCTCGTACGGTTAGCTCGAGTCTTATACTTCCTCGTGATCCCTCACGTAACCCATTATACGCACGGATATTTTTCTTATTGGTTTCGATAATTATTTAATTTAATTTGAATGCCAGTATTGCCGCCGGAAACATTCGAAAATTAAATTAAATTAATGAGGGGCGATTTTGATTTTTGGCACACCTACGGATTACTCCCTAAGTGGCCGGCCCTAAGAGATGATGGATTTGATTATTTATATTAAGTATATATCTTCATATCATTTTAAGAAAGAGAATATATATATACTTAATATATTTTTTATATATGCAGATATATTAAAAAAGAGGCTCCTTTTATCAAACTCTAACCCTAATTCTCCCACCAAGCCGCCACCCCCTCTCCTCTTAGGCAATTTTTTTTTTTCGCTCCAACAGCCACCACTGCAAACCTCTGTACACAATGTTTTTCACGTATCCATGTTGTACAAGTACGAACTGGACCCATCTTATGTTTTGGATTCGACAGAGTTGAGAGTATAGGATGATGTTACCTACGAGGAGAGACCAGTGAGAATTCTCGACACCAAAGAGCAAGTCCTAAGGGGTAGAACTATCACCTACGTGAAAGTTTTATGGCTTCATCACGGCGTTGAAGAAGCAATGTGGGAGCGAGAGTCGAAAGTTCATCAAAACTACCCCGAGTTGTTCGATTCTTGATATATGTGTAATTTCGGGGACAAAATCTCTTAGTGGGGGAGGTTGTAGGGACCCAATTCCTTTTACTTTCTAGAATTAAAGAAATCATATTATGATAATTAAAACGGTTAAGTGTGTAAATTGTATGTAAGAACTAAAACTTGAGCATGATAATGCTTGCTAATAATGAATGTATGCTTAGTAGTGCATGAGACCTTTGTTGTGAGGTGTTTGGCTTATGTTTCGGGTTTAGTGTTGCATTCATTGTTTGGGTTTTCACCCAGCGCTGACTTCTCGAGCGGATAGTATCCTACTCGAGCAAACAGGTGACCGAGAGTTTGGGCAAGTGGGGACCGCTCGAGCAATAGGGGGCCCGCTCGAGGGGATTATCGGCGAGCAGACCTTTTAAAGTCGCGGGTTGGTCTTTTTCTCTCATTCTTTTCTCTGCCCTCTCTCTCTAAACTCATTTGAGAACCCTAGAACTCTCATTGGAGTACCTTAGGGCTTTCATTGCCCCTCTTGGTGGTGATTCCTTGCTTCCATCTTGGTAGGGTAACCGTTGGGGTTTACGCTTGTCATTAGAGGCTTCCTTCTCACCTTTTGGCTGGAAACCCTTGTGGTTTGGGCTTGCTAAGGTGGTTTCCTTGTTGCTAGAGCTTTTAAGAGGTAGGATCTATAACTATCCTTGAATATTTATGTAATATGAGTTGTGTTTTTTATTTTTTGAACATAAATGCATAAAAATAGTGTTCTTGAAGCCCTAGGTTGGGGTTTGGTGTTAAAAAATATTAAATTTTAGATCTACGGATGATTTAACATGATTCTACCTTCTTATGATTGTTGGATGTGATCGGGATTGAGAAATGTTGGGTTAGGGTTTAGATTTGAATCAAAACTATGAAATTTGGGGATTTTGGGGTTAAGGGTGTAACGACCCGGTTTGAACCCCATTTGTAATAACCTGGTTGATAATGACTCGTGTAAAGACTTAGCCCAAACTCTAGTATTAGCAATGGTTAGCTGACAAAATCTTAAGTCATTGAAAGATCAAAAATCCTAACTCGATTTGAAAATCCTAACTCAACTCGAAATACTAAAAAAGCTCAAAACTCAGGCAACAAAATCATAATACCTAGAGAACCTCCCAACATTCTAAATTGAGTAAATAATATAAAATATAAGATTAAAAATCAAAAATTCTCATAATTAAGATAAAATAACCATTTTGCTCTTAGTACAGAAAAAAGTCTTAAAACTCAAAATTTGACACATGGACATCATAAATCAAGAATTTAAGTACAATTAAGTAGTAAAAGACAAAAATATCCCTAAATGGCTGTACACCTTGGAATTTGTGCCAAAAAGTAGCTTTTTGCTTTTCTTTAAGTTTAAAAGGATAAGAAAAGTATCAAATCAAGCATTATGATGATCCAATACTTGTTGAGCAAGTAATATACATAATAATATGATATTATAGACTAACAAAAGCAAACAAATAATTATTAAAGTTCATACACATCAAAAAAAAGTCAAAAAGTCATATTTTGTTAAACTAGTATAATTTGATTTAAAAGACTACATCTATTTAATCATTTGCTATGAAAACTATGATAATTTATGAAAATACTAAATCTGTCATAAACATACTAAAATAGTAAGTTTCAGTAGGAAAAGATATCAAAAAGATATATAAAATTAACTTTTAAAGCATTTTCTTGCACAAAAGGACACACAAACCAATGCAAAACCCCTTGATTGATGTGGGGTCAGTTTTTTGTCACCCCAAATCGACCCCTCGCTGTATTTATCTTCCCCATATCTGATTCATAGGTCTCAAAAGTTGCACCAAGTCAAATCTTCTCAAATCACATTAATTAAAAAGAATGAAAAAGTCTTTAAAGGTACCTTTTCGTCCCCTCCATGTTCCCTAACCCTTCCCAATATAAACCAAGCCAAACACCCTCCCTCTTCCCTTCATATTTCGTCCATATAGAGAGAGAAAATCATATTTGAGTATTATTGAAGTATTATACAAGGTTGAGGGAGCATGTCACGCCCCAAACATCCGGATCACGCGAAAGTCCGCCAAAACACCTATTTAAGAAAATAGGTTTTACAATTAGAAATCAAAGCTAACGTTTGAATAAAAATTCCCATAGTTCAACTCTCATAAAAACTGTAAATCATGCAATCCCATACATGAGTAAGTATATCGCCAAAAGGCGTACAAAACCCGCCTTCTGAAACAGGCATCACATGTCGAGGTATATGCACAAAACATGAGAAACTACAACTAGTCTTCCGTCTCAATGGGCATCTAGGTCATCTCCTCACGTCCACCTGAAAAAGTTTTCAGAAAAATCCACCACGTGAGCCAAAGCTCAATAGGAAGAGACTATAAAGCTGTAAAGCAGGATATGCAATCATATGGTGGCAGCTAGCTCGACCACAAAAGTCAACACGATTTTCTCACAAAAACCGCCAGTTTTCCATCTAAAAACTATCATTTTCATCCTTGAAACTATGCATATAAACCTGAGAGTTATCATGCCACAATTAAGGAAAAGTAGTAAAACAACATTCTCCATTTGGGACAACAATCAACCGAGGAGACAAGATAAATGAGATCCTATGTACCGACTCTGCTATACCAGACAAGGTAACCGCTATAGACTCATGCCCCTTATCCTAGTCCTGAACCACTGAAGTTCAGGTAGATAATGACAAGTTCTATACGGAGTTACGACAATGTAAAACTTAGTTTACGGGACTGCCCCCAAAGGCACTAAGCACCTGATAACCACTTAGTTTACGGGACCACACCCGAGGGCACTAAGCACCCAACCACCTCGTTTACGGGGACTAACCCGAAGGCATGTAGGTACCTACTCTGCGCACGTTTCTGGACTTTCACCAAGGAGCAATGGAAGCCCACTCACAAACTCATTGTCCTGGTACTTGTATGGATAACATTTCAAACAAACCCACAAAGCAAATATACAACACACACACACACACACACACACACACACACACACACACACATATATATATATATATATATAATTCAATCCATGAACCATGGAGATCAAATCAAAACATGTAAACACATATTTCCATCAAAACGTTTTCCTAAAACTCCGTTTTCAAACCATCTTTTGAAAACTTCCGGTAACCCTTTTTGAAACCATAGAATCTCATAAAAACCTCAGATAAACATCGTACAAGGAAAGCTTGAACCAAAACACTTCATTTTCCAGAAAAAGTCAAGTTCAGTCGACTGGACTCACCCTCCAGTCGACTGAAAAACACACTGGAAAATGAGAGCCCAAAACAGAAGCCATATCAGTCGACTGACCTCCCAGGTCCAGTCGACTGAACCTCCCACATGATGATCCAGTCGACTGAACTCATGGGTTTAGTCGACTAAACCAGCCCAGATCATGTTTTGAGCTACGATTTTGATTTCCAAATCTCAGATTAAGCCTCAAAAACACCCGTTTTGATACCTAGAAGCATACCCGAGCTCAAGATTATCATAAAACCTCGAAAGGAACACCCCTCTTTTGATTTCATCCAACCAAATGCCGAAGAACGGTTTTAACCCAAAACTAGATCTAAAACACAAACCATCTTTTTATGCGTTTTTAAACGGTGAAACAACATAAGATTACATATATATCCCTCATACAACAGTAGAATCTGAAATCCTACCTCATTGGGTCAAAAACCCAACGTCTCGATCCACGTGCAAATTCGATCTTCGTCAAAATTAAATTCTGACTGGATGAATGCGAAACCCTCGATGCCGATACTAAGGATTAGCAGATGGTCCGAAAAAAAAACCAAACCCCGGGTTTTAGAGAAGTTAGAGAGAAGGCATAGAGAAAATTGGAGAAAACTTAGAAGTTAAGTTTTCAAAATATCTATTTAGAAAATATCTAAGTTCTGATATTTATAGACCTCCAAAATATCTTTTTTTTAAAAACAAAATTTGAAATTCACACGGCAACTCCCTACAACCTCGGGAACCGACCCCGCATGCTCAGATAAACTTAAATATGCATCAAAGAGAATAAATCATACACCGAACAAATATATGCAAAATACAACATTTTCATATAAGTCTAAAAAAGAGACGGGTCCGGGTCTCACAGAGCAAAAGAAGGAGAAGAAGAATAAGGAGCCATAGAGAAGCAAGAGGTGTTTTCTTAAAGCTAAGTCCATCCATCCTACCATCCTTGAGCCCTCTAAACAAGTAAGTAAAATCTCTAAACCTTATATCTAATATCTCTCAAAATATCTCTCAACTCATCTCTTTAAACACTTTCAAAATTGAGAACCGAAAACAAACCGAAAAGGCGTCGTAGTAACAAAATAGGGGCTGTTGTGTTCTTGAATGATATAAGATGTGTTTGTGTGTTGTTGTTTTTTATTTTGATGACCTAGAAGTATGCTAGAAACTTGATATTAATGTCTAAAACACAAGCATGCAAAGAAATGAAACAAAAACTTAACATATCATAAGTAGGAGCCTTGAACATAAAGAGACTTGATTTTGAGAACTTTGATGTTTCTGTCCTGAAATTTGGAATGCGATAACTCAACGTAGAAAATTGATCTAAACATTTTATTTATGTCCTGATTTAAATATTTGTGTTATCTTTCATCCAAAGTTGGTTTTAAATCATTTGAGTAAATAGAACTCGTGATATTGCAATTTTACCAAAGTGTGTCATTTTTCGACCAGTCAACACTACCGACCTAAAAAGCTTAGTTTACAATGAGATTCGAACTTTGTTCAAAACATATATGTTGTAGATGACATGTATGTCGATCTATCCACCAAAATGGAGCACCAAATTTTAAGTTTTGATAGGTTAAAACCCCTTTAAAAGTCTCTACTGAGTTTCATCCCTCAAAGGACACTTCTGTCACATATTTTCTTGTAGCCCAAAACCCTTGTTTTTAGTGACCTATTCCAAAAGTGATCTACATGAACATTGTAGCTAATATATTGAAATACTTTCTGTCCAAAAACCAAACCTTATAGCCTTGGGATGATACTCCAAAACCGTTTCATACCCTCTGTCCAAAACTGGCTCTGCTGAGTTTTGGCGGCTGACAGAACCTATTTTCTAAAATTGCCAAAACGTATAACTTGTTCCAAACAACTACTCTTAGCACTAAACATGAAACTGGTTTGGTACATGTGTAGCTAGAACATAATAAAAAATGGGCTCATTGTGACTTGATCTGATACCCCAAAACTAAAACCAACAGAAGCATGGTTTTTGTAAAATCTTGAGAAAAGTGCTGAACCGTTTTTGCTTAGGATGTTTTGTTCACCTTTTTGCCTTAGGTTTTGGCCTTGGTGCTAAATATGGGAGTTGCAGGAAATATTTTTTTCTTAATGGTGTTTAAAAATAATAACTTGATTCCAAGTTTAGATCCCCAAAACCTTGTCGGTCCATTTAATTTAATACTTGATTTTGGCCTTAAAAGTTGATATGTGTATATTTGAATACTTTCTATCGTGAGACCCGAGTTTCTATTTTAATCGATTTGAATTAGTTGATTAGTATTTTCAAGTAAATGTACGATAATTAGAACTCATGTCAACAAGTTTTGAATTATATCTTGAGAATTGTAGCTTGTGCTTCACATACTTGTACCTTATTCTTTGCAAATTATATCATGAACTTTGTTATGCTAGTTGATGCCATGCTATATTTTGTTGTACTTGAGATTCATATTTCACGTCATGGGCATTATCACTTGCATCTTGGCATATTGGAGTCCATCTGTGTAAACCGTTGTTGGGATGTGTTATTGTCCTTCTTAGTTCTAAGTCTAGGGCGTCCCTTGTTGCCATTTTATAAATGTTTTGGCTTATACACCCTGGGTTCGTCCCCGGTGTTTGAAATGGTTTTGGTTATACACTCTGGGTGCGTCCCCGGTGTTTAAATTAGTTTATTATGAAAATTGTTGGGCATCATGGGTTCGTCGTTAGCATTTTGATTTTGGTGATTTGGACTTTGGAGTTGACACTGTGCAAAGGCATCATACTTCTTATGGTGGGAGCGTTTAGGTGCGTCCTAAACCCCATGTCGTTGCAAATTTTACAGTAAAACAGTTGTGGTCTTTAGCCAAGTGAAGAATTTACTATTTGCAACGAGGAGTAGTGATGGATTTAGTGTGCAATTTATCCATAATCATACTTCTTAAGGTGTGAGCATTTAGGTTCATCCCAAACCCCACGCTGTTGCAAATTTTGCTGTAAAATAGTTGTGGCTTGTCGCCAGGCGAAGAATTTACCATTCACAACGAGGAGTAGTGATGGCTCTAGTAGACAATTTATCTATAAAGTTTGTCTCTTAAAATTTTCGGCGTGGAATTCTTGTTGTGATTTGGGTGTATATCGGGTTGGGCAATTACATTACATACACGACATTTCATACACATGTTATTGACTTATATGTTACCCTGTTATAAATTTGTCTGTCTCCTCAACTTCAAATTGTATTGAGTGTTATATGATATGCGTTGTAGAATATTTTGCTGTGAGCTTGGTTAGAAGGTTTAAAGAGTTTTTTTCTAGGCTTTATCTCATGGTATTTATGCCACAGGTGAGGAGGAGAAATTCTTCGAGGAAGTCGCCCCTGGTGAAGAGGAAGGTTTCAAAGAATAAGGCGAGTGGCAGGAGCCAGCAGACCCCAACAATACTAGCTAAAAGACTTAATCTTCACCTTTTGTTCTTTTTTTTTGTTTTGCCCAGTTTCCACAGGCCCAGTGTACTTTTGTTGAATTTTTAGTGAAACTGTAATCGTTAGGAATTTGGAATAGTTCAGAACTCCTAAAGAAGTAATATTCATGATATATAAATATGAATGAATGACTAGAATATTTTTTTTAATTTAAATTTATGTATGTCCCAACGTGCCCGGAGGACGGGACGTTACATAAATTATAAGAACCGTGAGTCTCTAAGTCCCACGCGTCGGGACATACATAACGTTACATAAATTCTTCTACACCTAGGTCACGGTCGCGTGGGTAAGGGTTGAACCTAGGTGTAGAAGAATTCCATATCCCTGAGTCTCTAAGTCCTGTAAAGTTATATATACTAACACTTTATCATCTATACATTATAAGAACTAAAATTTGTTGGGTCTAAGTCTTATAGCGAGTCGTGTTATGACATAACCAGGATCAGAAGCAGTAGGGAATCTACATGTGAAGGATGAGTAAGGGCATCAAGATTGGAGATCGAAGATTCGTGGAACGAGTTATCTGATTTTAAGGGGGGTAGACAAGAGTACGTACTAGGAGAAGTTTCAGATATCACCTTGAGAGCCAGCTTTTGCAACTATATTAAGCTTTGTGTAGAAACAATGCTGCGAGTTATCAATGCGCTAAATAGAAATAAAAGGGACTAATAGATGGTGGGGTAAGGACAAAACCATGGGTACTCAGTAAAAGTATGTGGGACTGGGGAGGAAGTGGACGTCCCAAGCCTAGCACAAATCTTGCAAGTCCGAGCAGTCAATTTGGATCGATCACAGTAGAAGGCACCCCAAATGGGATCATGGTACTTATCGAACCTAAGGGTACAAAATATCCCAGCACCTGAGAGGAAGGACTTTTCCCGAACAACTGAGGTTTAGATGGAGGCAACAAAACAACAGCAAACAACAATAAGAGCTTGTTATAATTGCAACCAATCTGGGCATAACATGGCTCATGGCCCACTAAAAAAGTGGAGAGGACAATCGAGGAGGACCGCTAAGGAACAACAAGAAGTCCACGCACCCAGAACCATACCCTCAAAATGGTAGAAGGGAACAACTAAGAATAAAGGAGACAAACTCAGTAATCTGTTTCAATTGCAATAAGTCCGGACAAAAAATGTTTGAATGCTTATTAGTTCTGTAGACTTGTTAGCGTGTGATTTGTGGGGGACCGTAGGTTATGTCCGTCGTCTTACGATTGGTTATGAAGAGTGGTATAGGTTGTCATACCTTTACCTTCGGGCATCTAACAGATTAGCTTTGAGGTCCATTTGGAAAACGCGTTCTGTAGGCACAGGATCCTAATTGAAAGTCTAAGAAAGTTATCAAATTGGGGAGATAACTCAGGAGGGGTCTTGTGTTGCTATCGGTTTGCGAAGTCTAAGTGAGTTATCAGATTACGGGAGATGACCCTTGCGTCATTAAATGTCACGTCCCATTTTTTTTATAAATGTTATTCGTGATCGGCCAGTAAGTCAAGCTCACCCGAGGCCTGCTTTTCAAATCGTTTAAGGATTTTTAAAAATACATTATTTAGAAAAGGCTTAGCAAAAACATGAATTTACAAACATACCTAGAGCTAAACTAGTGTCATGAAGTATATTAACTTTACAGACGAAGATCTAAGTACAAAATATTTACATCTAAATATAAACAGGTACGTGTGTCTCAACTAAAAACACAAAATGATAGTTTCTTTTCTTCGACCGTCGAGCATTCACCTTATCTTAAAATGCCATAATATCAATGTCATAAGCACAAAACTTGTGTGAGTGCACATATATCAATGTCATATGCACAAAGCTTGTGTGAGTGCACATATATCAAGGTTACAGGTTTGGCATGGAATATCAATTTTACCATATGAAAATATCTCATCAAACTGTTTTGTTAAAAACATCATTTTTCATAGACAGATTACAGGCATTAAGCCCTAGCAGGTTTTTATAAACAAGTTACATGCATTAAGCCCTACATGCGATGATATGCTCATGGCTATGCCAGAATTACGTAGGGAGCGACCCCACAACCCTTTTCGTTATGATATCATAACCAACAATCACCTAGCCGTGATCCCATCCTTATATACCTCGCTGTTCAACACCCCAGCGACCGGGCTAACACCATTCAAGCTATCATCATATACACAATTTCAGGATATTCATGTCTTTTTAAAACTAAGGATATTCATATTTTTCACAGATATATCCATTACAGGAAAGTTGTACGAAAAATGTTATTTTGTGCGAAAACACATACTTTGCATTCAAAACATAAAATGAAAAAATACAATACTTTGCATTCAAAACATAAAACGTTATTTTATGCGAAAACATAATACTTTGCATTCAAAACATAACAAGAAAACTCATATAACAAATATATATGAGACTCACCTAATTTTCGTAAGAGTTTAATTCAATCAGTCTTGTTCGGGTATATCCAAACCTAGATGAACATATAAAATATTAATTTTAGTGAATTTCTCATAATCGAGTTAGCCTCTATTTTTATTTTCTGATCATTTTTTTTTCATGAAATTCTCATGTTTTAAATCTTCCTATTTTTTTAATTATTATAAATAAAATTATCATTTTAAAACTGTAATTGTTATAAAAGAAGGGTGAATATTAAAACGATGTAAAACTTCAAAGTTTATTGTTTTTGACAACTTTTTATTTTATTAAGTCTTATAGAAATTAATTAACCAAGACCCTCAAAGTACAAATTTTAATAAATCTCTTTGTATTTTTTTTATTGCTTAACTAAGATTTTACAATATAATAAAATATCTTAGTCTTTTGATATAAGGAACCTTATTTATTGTTCTTAGGTTTAAAGAACA
>JAULJZ010137944.1:0-10695 GCA_032270985.1 Heliamphora pulchella | reverse complement strand
GATCCTGACCTCACCCAGACGTGTGTTGACTGTACTCTTCTCGGCCCAATGGTAAACTCACTGAGAAACCTGGATCCTAAAAGCAGAATAACCAGCATCAGACCCTTCCCGGGTGAACATTCTGACAACAGGTAGCTAATATCTCAGATTTCCAAAATAGTTAATCATGAGCAGATAAACACGGAGACTAAAACAATGCCCTTGTTGGGCTCGTGTCGGCGGCATAACAAGATAACCCGAAAACTAAAAAGACAGTTAAGAAGGGGAAATAACTAAATTATAGATGGAAAGCTCATCTAAGATAGGGAAACGGACAGCACTTCGGTAGGAAAATAGAGCTACGTTGAGCGGACTGATTTGACCTACAAATTCTAAGAAAAAACGACTAGCATGACGGTAGGGAAATAGACCTACGTTGACCGGACTGGTTTGACCTAAAAATTTTAAGAAAAAATGGGCAGCATGATGGTAGGAAAATAACTCTCATGGGTATGACAAGAGTTTGAAAGAAACGAGTCTATGCCAGGAAAAAGGGGGAAACCAATGACCCGAGAAGATCTCGGTGGGGAAAGAAACCTCCCTAAAAGTATTAAAACGAAACACGAGCATGACCCAGGGAAGAAAACTACGGTAAGAAAAATGGAATGTGTTAAAAACACAAAACCCGGGTAAAAATCCGAAAGAAAAGTTAGCCTAAGCAAAGGATAACAGAAAACTCGGGTCGAACTCGGAGAAAGAACTAGCCTAAACTTGATCAAGGCAATCCTAACAATATACAAACAAAACATACAATGAAGAAAAACATATAGTCCTACTAGGGTTAGCATCACCTAATGGAGAGTTCTAAGTTCACTATATGCAAAAGGACGATTTTGGTCAATTGAAAAGGGTACCTTCTGAATAGAGCCGGGTATATACCTCTCATGCAGAACATGGTTAAGCTGTACGTCCAAACTCTTTTATTGCATCTATGATAGCGTACAGTCAGCAAGGGTTGCCCGTCTCTCCAACAATCCCCGAAATGGATTAACGTTTAGGGCATCAGGTTGACCAGGCAGGGGGATTTTGAAGAACAATGCATATGCATGCGAAAATGAAAATGAAAAATTTTGTTAAGAACCAATGATGTTTTCAAGTCTAGCCCTCTTATTTGATTTTAGAAACCAGTACCCAGCAGAGTCTGCAGAAAATACTGTGGCGTTGGAATTTAGGGGTCAAAAATAAGGTAAGTCAAAGATGTTTTGAAAAATATTTTGAACACCTTGAAAATCAAATTTTGAAAACCATTTTTATTAAAAATGGAGTCGCCACTTAGTTTTTGAGAAAAACTAAGAAAAACAAAAATGGCTACTGATTTTTGAAAACTTTAACCAGAGAAAAGAGGGTTCGGGGGCTATGGTACGAATCGGGGAAGGTGTTAGGCAACCCATTCACCTAACCGTAAGGTTGGCCTCTACTAATCATCATTGGTATTTAATAGAATTTTTCAAATTCATGCAACTAAAAAAAATGGAGGCAAAGAGAGAACATCTAAAATCAAATATGAAAAATACATAACTTATGTACATAGTACTCCAAATTAGAACAAATAAAGGGATTAATTCTTAAGCCCTACGGCATGCAATTCTATCTAAAGGATACATAGAACATACCCACATGCAATATTTATAAAAATAAACTAAATTGGTATAGTTCAAATGAAAGAGTAAAAATAGGCTAAAGATGCTAAAATTACCTAAACATGATTTGCTACAAAGTATGCTTAACTAAGTCTAAACATGCATTTAAAAAAAAATAACCAAAACATGCATAACATTCATTTAGAAAGAAAAATATTAACATGATAAGTACTAAAAATAAAAGATACACAAGAATTCTATGTTTTAAAACAAAGAAAGTCTACTAATAAAAATAAATGTATTTTAACAAAAGGGAGTTTAAAGATTTAAAGAAAATAAGGAAAAAATTTACAAAAGAAATTTTATACTAAGAATAAAGAAGCTAGAAAATATTTGTTGAACTAATGAGAATGAAAACTAACTATTTACATTTTAAAATGGATAAAAGAAAATAAGGAGAAAAGAAAACAAAAGGGAAGAAAATTACATTTAAGGAATGAGAATTAAATTAAAATACTTTTTTTATGATTTGTGGATTTAATGAAAGAAAAAGAAAGATAAAATAAGTACTAAAAAAAGAAATTATACTAATATTGGGAGAATGGCAAAAAAAATAAACGATAGAAGAAATTAATGCTGATGAAGAGATTTTAAGCTAACACTAAAAAGGAAAGAGAAGAAGAAAAAAAAGAAAAGAAATGAAACATTAAGAAGAAAAATAAAATTACATTATAAGAAAAAGAAAATAAAGCTACATTACAAAGAAAATAAAAAAGAAATAAAGTACTAGAAAGAAAAAAATTACACTAAAAAGAAAGAGAAAAAAAAAGAGATGAAAAATAAGTGTTTGGAAAAGAAGATTAAGCTAATATTTAAAAAGAAATAAAATCAAATGAAGCATTAGTATTAAAGAAAAAAAATGAGACATTAAAAGAGAAGAAGAAAAAAGCTACCTTACAAGAAAAAGAAGAGAAAAAGAAGGAAAGTAAATGCTAGATAGAGAACATTAAACTAATGCTAAAAATAAAGAGGCATTAAAGAAATAAAATACAAAAGAAAATAATAAAGGAACTAATATTAAAGAAAAAAAATAAAGAAATAAAAGGAAATAAGCACAATTATTTAATTAGAGGATATGAATGTAATATTAACAATTACATTCATATGATGTAAGTGCCTTGATTATAACAATTAACAACATTAATAAGTTGTCATTGCCAAAAATATTGGCACTAATTAATGAAGAAAAATAAAATGACAATGTGCAAAGTGTGAGTGTGTAAACTAAGTAATTAAAATGATTAAATTACATGAAGTAAATTGAATAATAAACAAGGCAAATCATAAACTAAAGAAATGCACGAATTGAATTTAAACTTAACCCGGTCACTCGAAAAGAGAGGGAATGGAGTTAGAAGGACTGTGGATCCAAGCAAAGTACCTGGATCGCTAAGGAATCCTCAAGTCGGGGAATGTGGCTCGGTGGTCTAATCCTCGGGTGGTGATCCAAGAGAGGATTCAATGTAGGCGTCGGAGGTTTGGATCTCGATATTTCGGCAGGGCTTCGGCGTCAGGACTCGGAATTGCTCGGCAACTCGGCAGAGCTTCTCTCACTAAACCTTCCACTAATTTTCTGTCCTTGAAAACGTACCAGAGGTACGATATTTATAGAATTCTTCCACCAATGAGATCCTGACACGTTCTGGGACACGTCAGGGTTTTTGGAGGTGGCGGTCGTCGGGTACGAATATGGCGGTCGCCACATCAAAAGAAGCTTCCAGAAGGTTCTACTGGCGGTCGCCATAATGCAAGTTGGCGGTCGCCATGTTGGAGTTGGCGGTCGCCATGTTGAAGGTGGAGGTTGCCATGTTGGAGTTGGAGGCCGCCATGTTTAAGGTGGAGGCCACCATGTTGAAATTACTTGCGTAACAAGTTATTGGTGGTTCGACATAATTTAATTGGTTTTGACAATTTTGACAATTGGTTTTAAATACCGAGCTTGGATCACTTCTCGAGGATCAAACTGAAGCATTATTCCACCTGTTTTCATCATCGGATTCACCTAAGATTAGGCGAGGTCAAATTGGGGTGTTTACACATGGTGAAGAGGTACTGATAGAAATCAAAACGCAGGCAATTCGAAGTCCAGGAATGGCAGAAGCAAGTCTAGATCTGGACGGCAATCAGAATGTTGGGATTGTGGCAAGACTGGTCACATTAAGAAGAACTGTATGGAGTCAAAGAAGAAGGCCGACAGTGAGTCGACCAACATTGTTACAGATGAAGTGCAAGATGCTTTGCTCTTATCAGTCTACAGCCCTATTGATTCATGGGTATTCGATTCAGGGGCTTCATTTCACACCACAACGCACTAGGAAATTATCAAGAACTACATAGCCGATGATTTTGATAAGGTGTATTTGGAAAATAGGAAGGCATTGGATATCATGGGTACATGTGATATCAGAATTAGAGTGTCGAATTGGTTAGTGTGGAAGATGAAGGGATTGGAATCCCAAAAAACTAAGATGGTGCATACGAATCAAATCAAATGTGGCATGGTATAGGATCTACAACACAAAAAAATTACATAGTGCCAAATCATCTGGACGAAATCCATATGGAATAAGCTAAAACTATTCTTGAACCCCCAAAGCTAAAACTTGGTACACCCACAAGGCAGAATTATACCTTGTGATCCCTCTAGTTTGATCCCATTTCAGCACTTTTAACTTTGAATCTGAAGATCAACACGACAGAAAATTGACAATCTCGTCTCCGCTTTGATCTTATGCTACATTCCCAATTGCTAAAACAAGAATAGAGTGTGGGCTCTGATCCTTTGTGTTCCAAAACCGCAATTGGCTGCCTCTCTTTTTCTAGTTCTCAAAAAAATGTGAAAACCCTAAAAGACTAAATAACGATTCGTATTGGCTGCCAGGGTTATAATGGCATATAAATAGACTACATCGGGGACCTAAAGAGTAAATAAGACAGGGGTGTCAAATGTAATTAGAAAAATCCACTTTAACCCAGAACTAATTTCTTATAAACATAAATTACAAATCATACAACTAAAGAATTGTAATTGCACTCTCAGCTTTATTCTCAAAACTAATTATTCGATCTCCTATTATTAGATGCTTAATATTCTCCCCACGTTAAGATTACAGATACTCGTCGATTAAATTAAATTACTGATAATTATATTTAACCGGCCTCTTTAATAATTTCTTAACACCTTCCGCTTAACTTATTTGATATGTCGAATTATAAAATCTACCTGTAAGGTTTGGCACGATCAAAACTTATAAGCTTCTATAAGGGGTATCATTAATCCCTTACCAGGATGTGAATTCCGTCAATAATTAATATCCACCATAAACGAAATGCCGTTATTCAACTCATCAGGATTATAGATCTATAAAAGATCGCATTTTTTAATGAATCAAAATAGCGTACATTAAATGTGTTTAATAATTATTTCGGAATTAAGAGTATAAGCACTCATAATTTTCATGGTGTGTAAATTAATTTATATAGTCAGTATAAAATTAATTACTCAATGCGGTTCTGTTCAATATACACAAAGTGTACTAGCACAATGAGTTGGAACAATTATCAAAACAATTATCGTTTCTTATAATCAAAATAAACCTACTAAAATACTGTGTTACAACTGTACCGATGGTGTGTCTAATTCTATCTAAGACAGTGAACAAAAACTTATTTTCTATAAGAATCGATAATCTGGTATTCTGTGTGTAAATCAAACTTTACACACCAAATTAAGTACTATGTAGAATAAAAGACAACTATGCAAAAAATTAAATAAATAATGAAACGCATATATTGCTCATCAAGATTCTCATTAAAATAAAAAATATTTTTTATTAATAAATAAAAAAAATCTAAAATCCAAACATGATTTTTAGTATACAATCCTAACAGAAGATATACGAAGTACAATATGTACCTATATTAATGAGGAATTTAATTTCAATCAGACAGGTTGATGCCAAGGGACACTCAGTAACGTTTGTTGGTATGTAAAAAGTCACCAAATGAGCTATAGTAATGACTCGTGAAACAAAGAAAGGTACCTCATACATGACTTCAAGAACAAGGAACATAATAATAGTTGTTGATGGTGGGGCAGACACAAGTTTATGGCACCAAAGATTGGAAAACATGATCGAGAAAATGATAAATATTCTACAGTCAAAAGGTAAGTTACCGGGTTTTAAATTTATGTGAGGGTTTCAATTTTGGGAAGCAAAGGAAAGTCAGTTTTTTAAAGGGCGGCAGGACACCAAAACCAGAGAGATTGGAGTTGGTGCATACAGACGTGCGGGGACCTTCCCTAGTGGCATCCCTTGGAGGTTTCAAATACTATGTCACGTTCATCGACGACTCGAGCATAAAGGTATGGGTTTACTTTCTGAAATATATGTTCGATATAATTGAAACTTCTAAGAAGTGGAAGGCCTTAGTTGAAACTGAGATTGGTTTGAAGTTGAAGCTACTAAGATTAGATAATGGAGGTCAATACATAGACGGGAGATTTAGGGAGTTTTGTGCAGCTAGTGAAACTCGATGGGAGAAAACTATTTCTAGAATGCCACAACAGAACAACATGCCTGAGCAGATGAACAAGACTTTAAATGAGCGGGCTAAGAGCATGAGACTATATTCTAGGCTGTTGGAGTGCTTTTAAGCTGATGCAGTGAACACAGCAACTTACCTTCTAAATCATGGACCGTTAGTGCCTTTGGATCACAAAATTTCAAAAGTGGTACGGAGCAAAAAGGAGGTAAATTTATCTTTTTTGAAAGTCTTTAGTTGTACATCATATGTTCATGTTGATTTTGATGCTAGAAGTAAGTTGCAATCAAAGTCTAGAAATGCTATTACATTGGTCAAGGTGATGATGAGTTTGGTTACCGATTTTGGGATGATCAAAATTAGAAGATCGTTAGAAGAAAGAATGAGGTGTTTAATAAATGGGTGTTGTACAAGGACAAATCCAAGACGGAGTCTGAAATTATTTTTCCAAATACAAAGAAATCCGAGTTCATTGATTCAGATGATATTTTTGAGAATGTTGTATAGAATGGGGATGAGGAAAACAAAGAGAATGTGAATCCATAAGTGGAGCATAGTATCCAAGTGACGGCTGTTAAGAGGTGTTTCATGAGCATTAAACCACCATAGCAGTTTTTACCATCCTTGTTCTACATTTTGCTCACTAATAGCCGAGTGCCTGAGAATTATGCTGAGGCCTTGTAGACCGAGAATTTGATGGAGTGGGAGTTGGTAATGAAAGAAGAGATGGATTCTTTGTTGAAAAACTAAACATGGGAGATGATAAGATTGCCAGCTAAAAAGAAGGCCTTACATAATAAATGGGTCTACAGAGTGAAAGAAGAACACGATGGCAGCAAGTGCTACAAGGCAAGATTGGTTGTTAAGAGATTTTAGGATAAGGAAAGAGTTGACTTCACTAAAATCTTCTCCACAGTTGTGAAGTTAACAACAATTAGAATGGTGTTGGAAATTGTAGCTGGAGAAGATCTGTATCGTGAGCAGTTGGATGTTAAGACTATATTCCTTTACGGTGAATTAGAAGAAGATATTTATATGCGCCATTTTGAGGGGTTTATAGTACAAGGAAGGAAGATATGATTTACAAACTGAAAAAGAGCTTGTACGGTCTGAAACAAGTTGCAAGATAGTAGTACAAGAAGTTTAACAACTTTATGCAATGTACTGGGCTCATCAGGTTGGAGGCAGATAATTGTTGAATGTCAAGAGCCTTGACAGTTCCTATATCATCCTGCTGTTGTATGGGGATGGTATACTTGTTATAGGGCCGTGCATTGAGGAGATTAACAAGTTAAAGAAGTAACTGTTCAAGCAGTTTACAATGAAAAATTTGAGAGCTGCTAAACAAATTCTTAGGATGAGGATCATCAGAGACAGAGTTAAAGGGACCTTAAGACTCTCACATGGTGAATATGTGAAAAAGGTACTTGGCAGGTTTAACATTGACAGCACTAAGCCTGTAAGTACGCCCTTAGCTAGTAACTTTAGGCTAACTAAGGATTAGTCTCCTAAGACAGAGCAGGAGCACATGAGTAAGGTTCCTTATCCATTGGCTATTGGCAGCCTAATGTATGCAATGGTCTGTACAAAAACAGATATCATACATGCAATAGGAGTAGTAAACTGGTACATGAGCAATCTAGGAAAGCAGCATTGGGATGCTGTCAAGTGGATTTTGAGGTACTTGAAGGATACTACAGATACGACTTTGTGTTTCACAAGGACAGGGTTATAGCTGTAGGGCTATGTGGATGCTGACTTAGTCGACAATATTGAAGCAGAAAGAGCACCATCGGGTTCGTCTACACCTAGGGTGGTACAGCAGTGAGTTGGGCCTCTAACCTGTAGAAGATTGTTGCACTTTCTATTACAGAAGCGGAGTCTGTTGCTGTTAGAGAGGCTGTGAAGGAGATGGTATGGTTATAGGGTCTCTTGAAAGAGTTGGATAACAAAATTGAAAGAAGTAGCTTTTCAAAGACAGTCATCATGCCATTTTTCTTGCTAAAAACTTAGCATTCCATTCCAAGACGAAGCATATACAGTTGAGATACTATTTTATACACTCTTCACTTGATAGTGGACAGTTGAATCTTGATAAGATTAGTGGAACGATGAATCCAACTAACATGTTGACCAACGAGGTCAACATTGACAAACTGAAGTTGTTCTCTTAGTTTCAGTTGTTCTTCAAGAGTAGAAGACAAAAGGTTAGGTCACATTGGTTATTTAATATCTTGGTTATTTTTGGGGTAACGGTGTTATTTTGCGGATATCTGAAATCTTGGAGTGGATTTACTTCAAGTGGAAGATTGTCAGAAGAGTGGAGAAAATCCAGGTTTTTGGATTGACCACTCGAGCGGTGGGGTATTAGTAGCAAGATATCGAGGGTTGTCCTAGACTGCTCGACGAACTGCTCGAGTAGTTTGTGCAAAGCAAGCTTATTATATGAAGGGACCAGAATCCCATGAAACTGAGTTGGGACCCCAGCTTATGCGTGAATCCATAGAAAAAAATCATTGCAATTTGTAAACATTTAGTGATCGCCCAAAACTGATAGAAGAGCTATGCAAATAAGAGGAGGAGACTGTTGGCGTTTGAGGTGGGAGACCATATGTTCTTGAAGGTCTCACCACGTAAGGGATTGATGAGGTTCGAAAAGAGTGGGAAGTTATCCCCACGTTTCATCGGATCGTTTGAGATCCTTGATAGGATCGGAGAGGTAGCCTATCGCCTTGCCTTGCCACTACAGTTAGCATCTGTGTATAATATTTTTTATGTATCCATGTTGCCTAAGTATGAACTGGACCCGTCTCATGTTTTAGACTAGATCAAGTTGAGGGTTGAGGATGACATCACCTACAAAGAGAGACCAATAAAGATTCTTGACACCAAAGAGAAAGTCCTATGAGGTAGAACCATTGCATGCGTAAAGGTTTTGTGGCTTGACCACGATGTTGAAGAAGCTATGTGGGAGTGAGAGTTGGGAGTTCATGAGAAGTACCTCTAGTTGTGTAATTCTTGAGGTATATCTGATTTCGGGGACAAAATTTCCTAAGTTAGGGAGGTTGTAGGGACTCGGTCCCTTTTATTTTAAAATGATTAATTAAACCTTGTTATGGTGTTCAGTGGAACACGATTAATTGTTTAATTATGGGAGGGAATTAAAATTTAATCATGTTAATGATTGCTGATGATGATTATATGCTTGTCTATGCATAAAAATAATTGTTGTGGGTTGTTTGGATGAGCCTTGTGGCGTTATAATAAAATTTGGGTTATATACATTTTCTTCCTTTAGGATGCCTTCCAGCGAAAGACCGATCGAGCGGTTTATGATAGAAGGGTGTTTTAAGTTCGGGATTAGGGTTCTCCTCCCTCATTCCTCTCATCTCTCTCTCTCTAACTTGAAATTGAATCCCTAGGGTTGTTGGCGGAGCATCCTTGAGCTCTCTTATCTCTTCCTTGGTGGATTGCTTGCTCATTTCTTGGCTCTGCATTGGTGGGAGATCACTCCAGGCTTCGAAAGCTTCTTCTTCATCCCTTGGTTGGTGATTTTCTTGGTGTGAACTTGCAAGAGACTTGGTCTTTGTAGTATAATTATCCAAGAGATAGGATCTATGACTATTCTTGAATATTTGTTTGATATGAGTTGTATATTTGAATATATATACATGAAAGCATAAAAGCGATATTTTTGGAACCCTAAGCTAGGGTTTAATGTTGAAGCATATTATGTCTTAGATTTGCGGATGATTTAAGATAATTTTAAGTTGTTATTGTCATTGAACCTACATGGAATTGAAAGATAAGAAGTTAGGGTTTGATTTGGGGTTAACCTTGAAAAATTAGGGATTTTTGGGTTAATGAATTTAATGACAAAATTGATTAATGATTTGGTGAATTTTGGGTTGTGGAACCTATTTGCATGTATGAAATCCATGAATTTGATGATATATGTGTTGGAGGCAAGACTGCCAAGATCTTTGTTTTTGCAAACGATTAACAGAAAAAATAAACTGGATGGGCAATCGTCAAAACGGGCTCTAGATAAAACTTTTGATAACGAACGATCAAAATAAAACCCGTGCACCCGAAGTTAGTTTAGATAAATACCTTTTGATCGGTCAAATCTTCAACTATGATTTGAATTCGAGTTGAAACTCCTGTCAGATCTTCTACTGTATTTCTTTATGCGATTCCTGAATATAATGTGGGTTATAATCCTCTGAGAATTCGTATCGGAAGAACCAGAATAGCTTTAGTCTTAGAAGACAAGTTATGAGTAAGAATTCTAGTGGAACACTGATACCTATTAGCGGTTTCTACAATTAAGCAAACCTCATAGTGGTATCTGCAATTATGAAAAACTAGCAGCTATGGAAAACTAGCAACGATTTTTGCAATTTCTATAAAACACTGAATTACAGTTCACACCACTAAAGAACTATAATTGCACTCTGACCCATAATCT
>JAULJZ010137933.1:0-10696 GCA_032270985.1 Heliamphora pulchella | reverse complement strand
TTCAATTTCAAATATAGCAACCAGGGACGCCCTAGATCCAAAGCCATAAAAAGAACGATTTCCATATAACCCAACTCCCAATGAAAGACACAGAAGGGACTTCGATAATTCAAGATGCAATGTAGGAATACTCATGATGTGCAATATGTTTCTCATGTACAATTAATTATAGCATGGCATATGACACGATATGGCACAGGGTATAACTTGCTAAAGAATAAAGTAAAACATGCGAAGCATAATCTATAATTTATGTGACATAGAATCGAACTATCGGCATGGGTTAATTTCATCAAAATTATTATTTTCATACACCAATTATTCATAAAATTCATATAAAGTCCATATATTTAAGTTTCACAAAGTAACATGCCATTCGTACACTTAGCAAATGTTAGGTAAATGTTCAATTGCTAGTTTATAAGTTGCGATAGTGTTTCAAGTACTTAGACATGGATTTAATTTATGGAATTGGAACACCAATTATATAAAAATATTTGCTACATCTTTCATGTTTAACACTAAGGTCAAATCTTAGGGCAAAGGGGTCATTTATTTTACTTAAGTAAAAATCATTCAGCATTTTACAGAGAGAAACACAGAAATCGGGCCTCTGTTGTGATGTTTTAAAACTCGAGGTAGAATGCTGATAAGCCCAGAAAATTAGATTACCTAGGGTTTTGGTTGCTTAGCTCATGTTGTGTGTATTTTTTACGTGTTTTCTTTGCATGCATGTCTTATACACATATAAACTAAAACTCCAGAACATAATCAAGTCATAAAACTCAAAAATATACACATGTAAGTACATGCAAAACTTGATCATACAGAAACAGTCCACTATTCATGCCTACGATGCCTTGTTGGATTATTCTTTGTTTATTATCTTTAGGGTTGATTATAGAGATTAATTGAGAGCTATCTTATGGGAGAATATCAGAAGGTTTTACGAGATCTACTTACCTCTTTTGATGCCTAAAAGATTGTAGGAGAAGGCTTAGCTTTAATGCTTTCTCCTTGATCCTTTCCTCCTTCCTCTTTCTTCTTTCTTTCTTCTTCTCTCCTTCTTCTCTCTTAGAACACTTGGAAAATTTTGGTGGTTCTCTCCCTCTCACACAGCAGAATTTTCATGAAGGAGAGTGGGTGTTTGATATATTTTTATACAAAAATTATAATGGTGGGATAATTATTGCACATAAATTTAAATTTTTCTGGACTCCTATTGGTTGCATGGGGTGGTGGCCTCTATTTGAGAATTGCATATCAGATTGTTTTGCAGGTGGGAAGCCGATTGGGGTCTATTTGGGCAGACCAAAAGCTGATTTTCCATCAATGTTGGGTTTACATTGTATTTTGGTACCATTTTGTGCAAGAAAATACATAAAATATTAATTTTATATATCAATTTGGTATCTAAACCTAATAAAACCTATTATATTAATTAACTTAGTCTACCCATGATTTATCATAATTTTGATAGTAATTAATTAAATAGGTGTAAGTTTTTAAGTTAAATTAAGCTAGTTTGACTAGAATTAACTTTTTAACTTATTTATTGTGTAGACTTTAAATAATTATTTGCTTATTTTTTTTACCTATATTATTATATTATTATATATATTACTTGTATAAAAAATATTGGGTCAAAATAATACTTAATTTATATATTTTTTTCTCATTTTTAAGCTTAAGAAAAACAAAAAGTAGCTTTTTGGGCACATTTCCTTATGTGGCCAGCCACGCAAGGGCAATTTGGTCATTGTTATTGTTATTTTGTTTTGGATTTTTAAAATTTTTTTCTGTACTAGGCTCAAAATGGTCATTTTACCCTAATTATGAGAATTTTTTATTTTTTATTTATATTTTATGTTATTTACTTAATTTAAGTTGTTTTAGGACTTTTCTGAGTATTAGGGCTTTACCTGTGAGTATTTGGTTTTTTTAGAATTTTTGGGTCAATTTAGGGTTTTCGGGTTAATTAGGGTTTTCCTTGTTCATGTAACAATCTAAGTTCTCATTGTCTATCCGTCGCTAATACTAGGTTTTGAGTTGGGTTGTTACAATCTACCCCCCTAAAACAAATTTTGTTATCAAAATTTCATGTCGTACTTCAATCTGCGAACAACTGGGGAGGAATTGTCCTCATAGCTTCTTCCTACTCCCATGTGAATTCTCCAATCCTGTTGTGCTTCTAAAGGACTCGAACGAGTGGCATGATTTTGCCTCTAAGAATCTTGTCTCGTTGATCGATAATTTTTACCGGTTGTTCTTCGAATGTGACATCTTTATCAACATGGAGTTCCTTCCAATCCAGAATGTGGGTAGAGTCAGGTTCATACTTCCTCAGCATCGACACATGGAAAACATTATGAATGTTGGCGAGTTGAGGTGGTAAAGCCAAATGATATTCCACTTCTCCAACCTTAGCTAGAACTATGAATGACCCAATATATCTTGGGGCTAGCTTCCCTTTTTAGCCGAAGTGTATGACCCCTCTTCGTTATTGAATCTTCAGGGATACATGATCTTCTACTTCAAATCATATCGGCCTTCATCATTGATCTGCATAGCTCTTTTGTCGGCTCAGTGTGGTGGCTATCCATTGCTAAATGAGTCAGATCTTCTCGGTAGTCTCTTATACTAGATCTGGTCCAAGAAGTGCGTTTTCCCCTCCTTTAATCAAACAAATCGGTGAACGACGTGGTCTTTCGTAGAGAGCTTCATATGGCGACATGCCAACGCTGGATTGATAGCTATTATTGTAAGCAAACTCAACCAATGGTAAGTGTTTCTCCCAATGTCCCTTGAAGTCCATGATGCAGGCTCGAAGCATGTCTTCCAATGTCTGAATTGTACGTTTAGATTGCCCATCAGTCTGTGGGTGAAAGGCGGTGCTGAAGAAAAACTCTGTTCCTAAGGCAGCTTGCAAACTCTGCCAGAATCATGAGGTGAAACGTGGATCTCGATTTAACACGATTGACAGTGGAATTCAATGAAGGCGTACAATTTCTCAAATGTACTTCTAGCTTAGGGTTTCCAGCTTCTCGAAAGTTCGAACTGGTAGGAAGTGTGCTGATTTGGTGAGGTGATCTACGATTACCTAGATAGAGTCATATCTCGGTGGTGATCTCAGTAGTCCGGAGACAAAGTCCATGGTAACGTGGTCCCACTTCCACTGAGGTATCTCCAGGGGTTGGGGGGTTCCTCCTGGTCTTTGGTGCTCGGCTTTCACTTGTTGACAGGTAAGGCATTTGGCCACAAAACTTGCTATATCCTTCATCATGCTATCCCACCAATAGTGCCTTTTCAGATCGCGATACATCTTTGTCTCTCTGGGGTGGATAGCAAAAAGTGACTGGTGGTGCTCCTTCAGGATGTCTCTTCTCAGATTCCCAACATTTGGGATAAAAAGTCGTCCTTGGTATGTCAACAATCCATGCTTATTGACTACCCATCCTGGCTATGATTCTTCCGCAATTAGATGCCTTCGAATAAATTAAAATTCCTAATCGTACTTTTGGGCCTCTACGATCTGCTGACGGAGATTCGTTGTCGCCACCGTTAGGCAAAAATAGCTTCCATTCTCTTATTCTAATGGTTGGAGTCAGAATTCGTTGAGCGTTCCCATCATGTTCCAATCTCTTAAGGCCATACTAGTCATTGTGCTACTCGTTTTTTGGCTAAGGCGTCGGCCACCATGTTAGCCTTGCTTGGCTGATAGGCTAATGTAAACTGGTAATCCTCTAAATACTCCATCCAACGGCATTGTCTCATATTAAAATCCTTTTGGGTAAAAAGGTATTTCAAACTTTTGTGATCGGTAAAAAGCTCGAGCCGCTCTCCATATAGGTAATGTCTCCATAACTTCAATGCAAACACCACTACTGCAAGTTCCAGGTCGTGGGTAGGGTAATTCTGCTCATGAGGTTTCAATTGTCTTGTCCTGTAAACTACTACCCTTCCATTCTGCATTAGTACACATCCTAGGCCATCCTTCGATGCATCATAATACACCGTATACCCAACCTCTTGTTCGGGTATAATCAGGATCGGGGTACTGGTCAATCTTTTCTTGAGCTCTTGAAAAGTCATTTCGTACTTATCACTCCACTCAAACTTCACCCCTTTTTGTGTTATTCTGGTCATTGGGCATGCCAATTTTGAGAAATCCTGGATAAATCTTCAGTAATATCTTGCTAGCCTAAGGAAACTACAAACTTTGAAAACATTCTGAGGTGGTTTCCACTCCAAAACAGCTTCTACCTTGGTAAGGTCTATAGCTATTCCTTACTTAGACACTACGTGTCCTAGAAACTTCACTTCGCGTAACTAGAATTCACACTTTCTTGCCTTAGCAAAGAGTTGCGAATCTCTTAACTTCTGCAAGACAATTCTCATATGATGTTCATGTTCTTTCTCTGATCTGGAGTATACAAGAATGTCGTCTATGAAAACCACTACAAATTGGTCGAGGTAGGGCTGAAAGAGTTTATTCATCAAACTCATGAAAACTCCTGGGGCATTAGTTAAACCAAAGGGCATAACTACGAATTCATAATGTATGTATCGGTTTCTAAAGGCTATCTTCGGTGTATCCTCCTCCTTAACTCGAAGCTGGTGATATCCGGAGTGAAGGTTAATCTTTGGGAAACAAGCTGATCCTCGCAACTGGTTAAAGAGATCATCGATACCGGGCAGGGGGTATCGATTCTTGATTCTTACCTTGTTCAGCAAATGATAGTCGATACAGAGACACAAGGTTCCATCCCTTTTCTTAGCGAACAGTGCTGGCGCTCCTCATGAAGACGTACTAGGGCGAATAAAACCTTTGCTGAGTAGTTCTTGGAGTTGGTCCTTTAACTCCTTTAGTTCTATAGGTGCCATACGGTGGGTTGTGAACGAAATTGGTGAGATTCTAGGCTGAAGTTCTATCGTGAACTCGATCTCATGATGCGGAGGTAGTCTAGGTAGTTTTTCTGGAAATACATCTTTATCTTCGCACACTACTCGGGGTAACTCGGGGGTTGACGAGTACACATGTCAATCTCCCTATGAAGTTACTTGATTTATAATCCTTCGCGCTACTCGGGGTCAGGATCTCGCGTCGTTCTCCTTGGATTCGCATAGTAGTGCCGTCTTTTGCTTGCACTCATATCTTCTTTTGTCGACAGTCGATGATAGCATGTTGTCCCGATGACCAGTCCATTCCAAGGATCACATCGTAGCCATTGAAATCCTTGACTCGTAGGTCACAAGTCATAAGGGTATTGGTTACTCGTAATGCGCAGGCTTTACAAATAGAGTCTACTTGGGTTTAATTTCCTAAGGGTGTGACGACACTTAGGGTTTGTTCCAATGTCTTGGGTTCTAAAAGAAGGGACTTCATACAGTCTAGAGATATAAAAGAATGGGATACTCCAGAATCAAACAGTACTTTCATTAAGGTATTGAATAATACGAGCATAACTTGAACGACTTGGGTGTTCTCCAATTCTTCTTCCTGCAGCGCAAAGATGCGGCCTCCCGTTGGTCGATTTCCATTATTGTTCTTAGGATTTCCAGTCTTCAGTCCATTGCCCAAGCCTCCTTGTGGTCTCGAAATCTTGTTGAGCGGTGGTCCTCCTCTTTCATTTTGCTGCTAAATAGTTAGCCTGGTGACTTGGACTTGTTGTGGGAACCTAAGCTGCTGAGTTTGGGGCTGCCACCACTATTGGGGTTGATTGCTCAGATTCCTCTGTGTGAGGTGCGGGCACTCATACCTCTTATGCCTTGGTCGGTTGCACTCAAAGCATACCATGAATGTCGTAGGAGGGTCCCTTGGTCGTCATTGTTAGTACTCTCAGTGATACGATTTCTTGGGGATGAACATTTGGTTGCTCCTCACCGGTCCTCCGGAGCTAGTACTTCCTTTCTTCTGGTTCCATGTCTTCCTGGAGTCACCTTGCTCTGTCTCGACTAACAAGGCTGCACGCACTACCTAGGTGTAGGTGGGAAGCTGTAAGCAGATCACCCTTGCTCGGATAGATGGCTCTAAGCCCCATTTGATCTTTCGCGCCTTAGATTCTTCATTCGATATGATGGTCGTGGAAAAACGGCTCAATTCCTCGAAATGGTTCACATACTGCGTTACGGTCATTGTTCCTTGCTTAAGTTCCAAAAACTCTCAAATCTGCCCTTAATGGAAAGGGGCTGGCAAGTATTTCTCCAAAAATAGACTCTCATTTGTTCCCATGTCAGAGTCGCTACTTCCTGGGTGTTGGTGACCAGAGTCCACCAATGATCAGCCTCTCCTTCTAGCAGGTGGGCAGCAAAAGCCACTCGATCGGTCTCATCATGGACTCCCATTGAGTTGAATAGTTTCTTGACTGCTCTCAACCATTCCTCTACCTCTCTCAGTTCTATTCCCCCTCGAAACGTCAGGGCTCGCTGCCTTCCTAGTTCCGTCAGAAACTAGGCTCGGTCGCGTACATGTGGGTGGTTGATGCTAGCGGCCAATTCTCGTAACACCTGAGCTAGTCCCGGTACCTCATCGTTTATAGACCCATTTTCTTGTTGGTGGTTAGGCTTCTACCTGCCATTCTAGAATAAAGGAAAAAGAGTGTTATGATTCTGGGAGTTATTCTATTTCTTGATTATTTATTATGTGTTGGGAATTTATAGAGTTAGGTTGACAATTATAGAACTACTTATAAAAATTCCAACATCAAAGATTTGCATTTCATTTCAACTCATAGTCAATATAAGTTTGTCAAATTTCACACAACACACATACAATCTTCAAGTTAAAGGAAAAGTACAATGCTATCATGCTAGTATCTAAACAAACAATCGTGGATAAAAGTGGCTGACAATTGATTTGTGTTCCCAGGTCACCTCGGTGATGTTGTAGCAGCGTCACTGCACCTCGACATGCCAGACGTTAGTCTGCCCCATCTGTACTCTATTGGTTATGAAAATCGGAGTCTCTCGGTACATTTTGGGGTCGTCAAAGTTGATGGCCGGGTCACACGGGTCGATGATTCCTCTCCGTCCGTTGGCCTCTGATGCTGCATCCATCCTATAGTCAACATGTCCCCCAGTAGCGTCTTGAATTCGGGAGGAAAGTCGAAGCAGTAGAGCTTTCGGCTGCATTTCTCGTTCACGCGTAAGGGTCCCATGTATCGCGAAAAAGCTTCTGGTTTCCTCCACATACACGTGTTTTGGGCAAATTCTGGTGTACACCTGATCCCCTACATAAAAACCCTAGAACTCTGGGCGACTATAGTAGATGGCTGTATCCATAGCCTCGTCTTCATCGAACTCGGGCGGTGTAGACACCCCAACTTGACCCTACCTAATCTTAGGTGAATTCGATGATGAAAATAGTTAGAATGGTGCCTTAGTTCAATCCTCGAGAAACGATCTAAGCTCAGTGTTTGAACCCAATCATTAAAACCTTCAAACCAATGAAAATTATGTTGAACCACCAATAACTTGCTATGCAAGTCATTTCTAATGTGGCGACAGCTATGTTCATTGAGGCGACCACCAATAGAAACTCTTGGAAACCCTAGCCAAAAGTGGCAATCGCCACCTCCAACTTGGCGACCACCAACTTGCATTATAGCGACCACTATTAGAATCTTGCGGAACCTTTTCAAACATGGCGATCGCCAACTCATAATATGGTGATCGGCAACTCTAAATAGCCTGACATGTCCCAAAACATGGCAGCATCTCATTGGTTGAAGAACTCTATAAATACCATACCCCAGCGTACATTTTCAGGACAGAATTTAAGTGAGAGGTTTAGTGAGAGAAGCTCTGCCGAGTCGCCAAGTAATCCGGGCTCCGACGCCAAAACCCTACCGAAGTACCGAGAGCCGAACCTCCAACCGATATTGAAATCCCATCTTCAATCATTGCCAGAGGATCGAATGGCCATTCCCCGACTCGAGGATTCCTTAGCAATCCAAGTATTTCGTTTTGATCCCCGATTTTTCTAACTCCATTTCTTCTCTTTTGGAGTGATCGGGTTACGTTCAATTTCACTCCAGGTATTTCTTTCGCTTATATAGTTAACTTTGTTTATTAGTTAGTTTACCTCATATAATTTAGTCATTTTAACCAATTTCTTAGTTTACACATCCACACTAAGCACATTGTCTTTTTTTTTTTAAAAATGAATTCATCAATTGGTGCTAACATAATTTGACGATACGACCAAACAATATTGTTATTGTTATAAAACGAGCACTGGCACATATATGGTTGTAATTGTCAATATTACACCCATTTAATACTAATTTTCATTTTAATGTTAATTTAGTGTTTCCATTACTAGTATCTTATTTCTTTTCCGTTTAATATTAGTTAATCTCTATTGTTAATATTTCTCTTCTTTTCTTTTCCTTGTAATGTAGCTTTACTTTTAAATGCTCCATTTCTTTTTCATCCTTTTAATGCTAATATTTTATTTTATTTTATTTTCTCTTATTATTAGCTTTGATTTTCTTAAAATATTCTACTTAGTATTTCTTTTCTTTTCCTATAAAGTTTATTTTCTTTTTCTATAGCTTTATTTTTTCTTTTATAGCACTTCTTTTATTCTTTTATTTTGTTAAACTCAAAAATCACAAAAAAGTCTTTTAAACTAGATTTCATTTTTAAGTGTAATTTTCTTCTCTTTCGTTTTATTTTCATTTTTGTCTCTTTAAAATGTAAATAATTAAATCTTCTTTTGTTAATATAGCATTTTTCTAATCTCTTTTCATTATAGCATAAGCTTCATTTCATAAGATTTTTATGCATCTTTTATTTTATATTTTATATTTTATTTATTAATTCATCATGTTGACCTAGTTTATTTTGATAATATGCATGTCATAGTTAATTTCTTTAAAATTGTGATTACAATAATTTAGTTCATTTTGTAACAATTCATGTTTAGGTAATTTTAGCATACTTTTGTTCTTTTATGCAAGTCAAGACATTTAGTTTATTTTAATGAAATTGCATACAGGTGTGCTCCATATATCCTTTAATTAGAAATCACATGTCGTAGGACTTAGAATTTTATTTTTTTACTTGTTTTATTTGGCGTTCTATATACCTATGTTATGTATTTTCATTATTTGATTTTGGATGTTCTCTCTTTGCCTCAACTTTCTTTATTTGCATGCATTTGAAAAATCCTATTAAAGAACCAATGAGAATTAGTAGAAGCCAACCTTATAGTTGGGCAAACGGGGTGACTAACACCTTTCCCGATTCGTACCTTAGCCCCCGAAGCATTTTTCTCTAGTTAAACGTTTTAAAGATCAGCAGTCATTTTTGTTTTTCTTAGTTTTTTTTAAAAAACTAAGTGGCGACTCAATTTTCAACAAAAAGCGATTTTTAAAATTTGATTTTCAAGGTGTTAAAATATTTTTCAAAACATCCTTTGAATTTCCATATTTCTTACCATTTTTAAAAAATTCCAAAATTTCGGCGCCACAGTATTTTCTGGCGACTATGCTGGGGACTGGTTTATAAAATTAAATAAGAGGACTAGACTTGAAAATATCATTGGTTTTTAATAAGAATTTTTCATTTGCATTTTTACATGCATGTGCATTGTTCTTCTCAAACCCCGTCCCTGGTCGACCCGATGCCCTGATCGTTTATCCATTTCAGGGATTGTTGAAAAGGCGGGCAAGTCTTACTGATTGTACTCATAGGTGCAGTAAAAGAGTTCAAATGTATCATTTGACCATGTCCTGCACCATTCCAGGCATGAAAGGTATATACCCTGCTCTATTTAGAAGATACCTTGTTCGATTGACCAAAATCGGTCTTTTGCATATAGTAACTTAGAACCCTCAATTAGGTGCTGCTGACCCTAGTAGGATTATTTGTTTTCTTAATTGTATGTTTTGATTGCCTTTGTTAGAATTATTTGTTTGGTTTAGGCTAGTTCCTTTTCTGGGCTTGACCCGAATTTCCTGTTATCCCTTACTATTTAGGTTAGCTTTTCCTTCGGGTTCTTACCCGGGTTTTGTTCTTCACCTTATTTGATTTTTACACCGTAGTTTTCTTCTCGGGGTCATGCCCGTGCTTTGTTTTGAAACCTCTGGGATAGTTTCTCTCTCTTTCGGGCGGTTCTCGGGTCGTTAGTTCTATACCCATAGATTGGACAAATTATTTCTTGACAGAAAAAAAAATGAAGGATATGACTGCTAGAACAAGCACAATCAAAAATCAAATAGAAAGAATTACAAAAGAGAACAAAAAAGTGACTCCAGTAATAGGAATAAATGTTAGTCCTAATAAAACAAGTTATAACGCTAAAAGATTAGAATTACCCAAAAATATTTGGCAAATATTAAAAAGAAGAAATGCACGATTAATCCGTAAATTACATTATTTTACAAAAATTTTCATTGCCTTTGATTAGGCTCACTTCCTTCAAACCTTTGCTATACCTGCATGAGTTAGTCTTGCTTTCCTACTGGAGTGCTACCCATTTTCTTTTAGAATCCAAGATTGAACCGGTCTCTTGAAGGTTAGAATTGTTTTCTTGTCAGAGTGCTACCTGTTTCTCTGTTTAGATGAACCTTTCTTCTAAAATTTAGTTGATCCCCTTCTTAGCCATTGTGGCTTTGGGATTTGGGGGTTAAAAATGAGAGAATTCAAAGATATTTTGAAAAATATTTTAAACACCTTGAAAATCAAATTT
>JAULJZ010137932.1:6292-31696 GCA_032270985.1 Heliamphora pulchella | reverse complement strand
AAATGTCTTATCCATTGGGCTATGAATTTACCTACCTCACTACACTTGGGTTGGGATGTTAGTATCATACCGATTGGTGTTGTTTGCGATAAAAATGGGTTTTTGATATGTGACTAAGGCCTTGAGAACAAGTATGGGTGTGAAAAATTGTGGGCTATGTAGCGATATGGTTATCATTTAAGAGTTTAAGCTTTAGAGAGAAAACGTGGGTTTTAACTTGTATATACATGTATATGCATCTGATGGGTGCATTCTATTTTCTTCACACTTCATGATTTCAGAGGAATTCAATTTTGTGTTATTGATGCATTATGAGATTAACGAAAGAAATATGTTTCATGAAAGGTTGTGTCTTGGAACTTATGATGCATTTGGTTTGAAAAGAGTGATTGAACACTAAAATCGAATGTGATTTGACAATGAAATGGGAAAATTGAAATTGGAATTAAAATGATAATGTGTAAAAATGATTGGGAGAGGAACCAGTTGTGGGTCAGACTCCCGAATTTTTTGTGAAAAATAAACAAATAATGAACCGGATGGATTGATGTGGATTAAGTTGGTCTGACGGGTCCGCGGTGAAAGATTGAAAACTTGCACAAGATGGGGACCACATGCCCACGGGTTAGCCCTCAAAATATGGTGTTATATCGTGGTAAGTTATAGAGCTGTCTATTACCCAGTGGCTTCGTGTAGCCTATTGGGAGTTAATAGGGAGAGGTTTCTATAAGCTGCACCCGATACCGGTTCATTAATTGTGATACGATTTTGTGATAAATCGAAAAATAAAATTGTGACACGATTTTTATGAAAGATCGAATAATGAAATGATGATAATTTGGATAATATGTAAGAATAATGGGAATAAATTGGCATGCGTGTGTGTGTGCGTGTGAAGAAATAATAAATTGGTGAAAATTTATATTTTTCTTCCTCACAAATCATACATTACATCTGAGTTAATCTATATCCTACGAGTTTCGGCTCACGTATTGTCACGCCCCAAACTCCGGATCACGTGAAACACTCCCAAATAACCAAATATAACACCCAACCCGAGAGTACACTCTCAATTAAAACCATGCATGCATTGTATATAATCGTCAAACGGCATACATTACACGGCTCCAACTCTGAAAAACATGTTACAACATACATGTAACAAAACTAGCAAAAAAAAAACTATTGATCTTCCGCCCCTCCAGCACCTCCAGATTAACCTGCGTCACCGGTACCGTAAGAAAATTAAAATCTCACACCGTGAGCCAAAGATCAGCAGATCCTAAACAAACATGCAATATAAACAAAACATGCTAGGAAAACGAAGTGCAGTTTTAGACTCTCTTTCAAGCCTTAAAATAGTTTGGAAACAGTTTTAGATCACGACTCATCAGAGTCAACAAAACAGTTTGATAACACAACTCGCACGAATCCCAAAGATAACGATATATATGTATATACAACACATGGATATATATCTAAGCAGGCTCTATCAAGCCCCAACAAGCTACTCATGCAACACATGCACTACGTTCAACACACGATGAGTAACACACCCAACACATAACAGATATGCATCACACGCACTATCTTTAAGATCACGTTCCATCCTTGAAACTATGCATATCATCCTAACAGATATCATGCCACAGTTAAGGAAAACCAGTAAAAACACATACAAAGGTAACAACTATAGACTCTTACCCATTATCCTAGACCCGAGTCACACAGACTGGCTTGGTAATGACAAGTTCTATACGGAGCTACAACAACGACGCCATTAATGGAGGCAACCAACTCAATTTACGGGAATTCAACCCGAAGGTACAGAGCACCTCGTCATTCATAGAGGCAACCGATTTCTTTACGGATTTCCACAACCGTTGGATGAAGCTAACCAAACCACGTTTACGTGGATTAACCCAAGGGACCGTAGCGAACCCATCTAACATCGTTAAGACCACGTTTTCGTCCTTCAGACACTCACACTCACACGTCTTTAGGACCACGTTTCTGTCCTTCAGACACTCAAAAACACGCATCATCAGGACCACATTTATGTGCCTCTGATACTCACACACAAGTGCATCATTAGAACCACGTTTCTGTCCACCCGATTTACGCACAAGCACACACACATGCCTCGTTAGCCAGAGTTAACATCGGACCACGTTTTCATCCTTCGTTAGCTAAGGCTAACATATCATTGAACCACACATGTTTGTCTGTCACATTTCATACATCTATGCATAACCTAACAAGGAATTAAATGCATAAACCCACATTCTATCGCTACGTTTCACTAACACGTCACATGCAACCCAATATCACGTAAGACCACATTTTTATCTTACCTCATGCATAAGTAAGCGAGAATTATAAATGCTTAAAACCAGTTATAAAGCACATAGCTATATATAACCTCACATCGCGACGCCACCCGTCACATAAACCACGCCTAACTCAAAGGCTACACCACTCGAGTGCTCATGCGCCCTACCACCGCTCGAGCGGTCTCCAACCGACCTAGCACTCTGCCACAACCCCGCTCGAGCACACAACCACCGCTCGAGCAGTCCTCTACCGACATACATCTCTGCCACCACCTCGTTCGAGCAGACGACCACCGCTCGAGTGGTCACCCACCGACTCAACTCTCGGCCACTAGCCCGCTCGAGCGTACAACCACCGCTCGAGCGGTCAATGCTGGGAAGAAACCCAAACCAAGATCCCAACCACCAAAACACTAACACCTAACACGGCCAACTCGGACCCACACACGTCCAACACGGCAACGTGAACCCACACACAAGCTCGCACAAGCCCACGACACCCCAAGAAACAATAAACTTGGTAGAAAGGGCCCACAAGGATGAAAAACCACCTTTTTCCAACATTCGGCCAAAAACGGGTGAAAAATAGTTTGGAAATCTTGACATACCTTCACTCTTTTGGTCATAAATTTTTCTACAAAAAGAATTTTAAGGTGAGAGATGTGTCATTGGAAAGAATACTTTCGGGGCTTCGATTTGAGTACAAGAACGACCCAATTTTGAGTTCAGATGAAGGAGATAACATCAAAACAAAACGGCTCAGCGCAGCCAGTCCACTCGAGCGAACGTCGGGCGCTCGAGTGAGCTACCACTCGAGAAAAACCCAGATTTTCTGTTCTTGAGTGTTCTTGGCCTCCAAACACTCAAACACACCCTTACCACCATCTCAACCACAAATCTAAGCCTCTAAACACCTTCTTGACACCCTCGAACGTGCCCAAACTCGAAACCACCACAAAATCTCGAAAGGAAAAACTCAAAACCCGATTCCATCCACCGAAATCGCCGAAAAAAGGATTTCAACCCAAAAATCCAACTTGAACATAAAATCAGATCTACAGCAATTTAACCGTTAAAACACACACACAATTACACGTAGCATCTTTATAAGACATGAGAGTTTAGGATCCTATCCCGGTGAGTTAAAATTCGACACCTCGAACCACGTGCAAAATCAAGCTTCGTCCGCTGTTGGATCGTTGAAAATCGAGCCCCGGGCCCCCTAGAACTTAGAGAGAAGGCAGAGAGAAAAAAAACTTACTAGAGAAGTTTTGAAAATATCTTTTGAAAATATCTAACTCCAGATATTTATAGGCCTCCAAAATATCTTTTTTTGAAATTTTTTAAAATTTGCACCGTAACATCCCACGGCCTCGGGAACCTGCTCCGCATACATATCTAACCCCGATCATGTATCAAAAGTATATAAAACATGCTATCATATAAACACAAAATGCGCGTTGAAAAACGTTGAAAAAGAAAATGGGTCAGGGTCTCACACGTATGTTTTCCAAACCATTTCAGGTTTTGAAGACCAGGAACGATACCAGGGCAAGGGACGCTTTGGGAAAGACTAAAAAGAAGATTTTGTATTTATTTATATTTTTGCATTATGATTGTATATAGACCAGAATGGAGGATTGTAATTAAAGATATTATGATTGTAAATGAACTCTTGTGATTTTAAGCATTTGTTTTAAATTGGATATGTGCGAGAATATGGATGTTTAAAGAAAATTCTCATATAATCGGAACTAAAATTCTATGGTGAATCAAAATCGTAGATGATGATCCTTAGGAGGAATGATTTGGGATTGATTCACGGGTCCCTGGGGTTCGGGGCATGACACATCATGCTTAAAATAGTTGTACCATAAGCATTGTTATAGTTATAACTTGAGCATAATCATAGCATCACATGCATTAGTACATTCTTGCATAGGATGGAACGGGCATTTGTCATTTCTAGGTTAAGGTGTGCGAAAATCACATAAATGATAATGGTGGATGAAATGAACCTAGGATGGTACTTGTTTCAGGCGGTGCCCCGTGGTTACGATCTTGATGATACTAATGAAATGATTTTTGGGGTGATGTCCCCCGGCCTGTGTGCCATAATGAAATGTTTTTGGGCTAGATGCCATGGTATGAATTTTTGAGGTGATACCTCATGGTGAAGGTGGTTCGGGTGGTAAAATAATCGGTGTTAAAATATACATTGATCCTATACTAGACCTTGACCTGAGATCCGATAGCCCAAAGTGTTGACTTTTCCACACCCTTACCGTTAGTAATGACCCTGCTGGATACTTAGTTCAACTACGTAGTCATCTCACAGCTGAAGGAGTGATTTTATCGGTAGGTAGACTTGGTTTGTGATGATTAATAGTGGTTAAGACGGTTACCCTCGGTTAAGTTAACCTAGAATGACTTAGTAATTAATTAAACCTAGCAATAAATTGGAAAGTATTCATCACCATCTTCATTACTTCTTTTGCACCTATATTGCGTGCCAAGCTGTATAAGTTTTAAACTGTGCCTTTAAATGTCTCTCTAACTATTAAATGTGTGATGATTTTATTGAGGAGTGATGCTTAGTTGGAATGTGTTTTGGAGATTTTGAACCGTGAGTTTGGTTAGTGGGTTTGGAGAGTTCTTTTTTTCTTTTTTTTTTTTTGAGTTTCGGCTCACGGCATTTATGCCGCAGGTGGTGAAGTAAAGTTTCAGGACTAAGAGGATTTTCCTAGGCAAGACAATTATCAGAGACCGCAAGAAGTATGAACTACTTACGAAGAACGGATTCAAGATTATACCCCTTCTTTTGAGTTGTATTGGTTTAATTTTTTTCCCACTTTAATAAATACATTGTGTTGGATAATTATATTTATTAAATTTTGTGGCTATCGTTTAGAGAATTTCATGTTTATGTATGAATTACCTTATTTAAGTATTAATGAAATCCTAGTATAACCCTATTGGTATCTATACGTATGCTTTAACGTGCCCAGAAATCGGGGCAATAAAAAAACCATCTCTTAGTCTGTGGCTAGATGGGACAGAGCCAATTTTGAGGATATAAGCTGGAACAACAAAGCCATGAATGCTATTTTTAGTGAAGTCACACAAGATGAATTTCGTAGAGTAAGTACGTGTGACTTAGCATAAGAAGTATGGGACATACTCCAAATTACTCATGAAGGGACTGAACCATAAAAATCTCAAAACTGCAACGTCTCACAATAAATTTTGAAACTTTACGTATGAATGACAATGAAATTTTTTTATAATTTTTATGCTAAATTATGTGATATTGTAAATGCTTCATTTAATATTGGTAAAAAACTTTATACTTCTAAAATTGTTCAAAAAATTCTTAGATCTTTATTCCAACATTTTCAACCAAAAGTCACAGTAATAGAAGAGAGCAAAGATATTGACTCTATTTCTGTTGAAAATTTAGTTGGAAACCTGCAAACCTATGAGCTAAATTTTTAAAACCAAAAAGCTTCAAAAAATTTGGCATTTTCTTCAGCTCAAAGTTCTGCAAGTGTCTCTAATGATAATTTAGATCCTGAGATAATGACTATTGTTGTTAAGAAATTCAAAAAGTTTTTAAAAACTAAAAAGCTTAATCATGAGGAAAAATCACAGAAGAAGCACGATAAAGAAAAAATCAAAAATGTCCAATTTTATTAAAAAGGGGTCGAAAGGCCAAATTTTTGAAATCCAATACTATGAATGCAAAGGTTATGGACATATGACTGAAGAATGCAAAAATTTTCTTAGAAAGAAACAGAAAGTAATCACAGTTACTTGGGATGACGAGAGTGAACCCCACATGGGTGATGAGTACGAGTATGATCCCAATGGAGATGGTAATATTGTTACTTTTATTGCGTCTGTTCAAGATAATAACTCGGGTGAAGAAGACGATGACTCAGGTGAAGAAGAGGGGAATGAGGTGAGTAAGTTTGAGGATGATGCAACTCTTCAACAAATTTATGACAAGCTTTACAATAAGAGGATGAAGGTATCAAGTAAGAGCCAACTAAAACTCAAGCCCTAGTTGTAAAATTAAAATCAGATAGGAAAATTCTGTGTGAAAAACTTGCCAAGTGCGAAAAAGAAAAAAACGGCCTGTCTAAATTGAGTCAAACCAAAAACACCAGGATTGAAGTTCTTGAAGAAGAATTGCATGCTTGTATTGAGTCAAAAATTAATCTTGAATTAAAATTGATTAAGTTTGAAAAATATCTGTTAAATATTTAATCTACTTTCAAGAAATTTAATGCAGACACTATGACTTTGGATGATATACTTGAGGTACAGAAGGCTATAACTGATAGGTGTGGATTGAATTTTGTTGGTGTTTCATCAAGCAAGTTGACAAAAGGAAAAAAAAAGTTGGCCAGCCAACTCAAGCTAAATCTGCGCCAAAATTTGTGAAAGCAGAAACAACCAAAATAATGAGCTCAAAAAGAACAGTTGCTGGCCCTTCAGCAAAAATCAATAGAAAGTGGAAAAATCAGATGGATAGAACCACCATTCATCATGGTGTGGTAAGAAATGCTAAATTCATTCCTACTTGTTATCATTGTAATATTGTTGGTCATATACATCCATACTGCATGAATTTGAATAGGAATAAATTTTTTGTGCCTAATTGTCATCATTGTGGTAAAAAGGAATACATCAGACCTCAGTGCTCTTAATTGTTTGATCAAAATAGGTTCTGATTTAACATATTACATCAACCTAGAAAAAATTAGCTTTCTACCTCAGAACTTGTCCCTTTGAAAGTCAAGAAAATTTGGGTGAGAAAAAGTGATCTAGACAACTTTTTTGTTAGTCGTAGTCCTTAGTTTTTTTTGGGTCCTGCCGTTTTTTTTTTGGTTTGTTTGTTTGAGTCTTTACTTTTTTTTTAGTCCAAAATTTTTTTAAAAAAATTGTGGGGAACTTTATTAAAGGTTGAGTACCATTTTGTGCATTATTTTAATTGATTGAAATTTAATTATTTTGTCTATGAGATTAAATATATATCACTATTTTCTGGGCAATCTAGTTCATAGTGGATAGAACGTTTTCAGAGATGAATATATTATGTACACCACTTGAACACTTAAAGATGCAGGGATCCTTTGCATTTAGGTTCAAATTTTATCTATTGGTCTTTCTTATTTTTTAGTTTTTCAAGTTTTCATAAAATGACCTTATAGTGGCGACCTATTTGAACTAAATGTTTAAATCCCCCCTTCTATTGTTTTTGTTTATTTGGCTTGAGAAAATGGCTACCTATACGAATTTTACTTTTTCGTTCGTACTAGTGTAAAAATCATCAATGAAAGCATGAAAAGAAAAAGAAAAAGAAAAAGAAAGAAATTTTTGCAGTCTTCAGTTGAGGGGGAGTTATTCTATTAAGTAAATTAGATCAAGGTTGGTTTGATTTTGTGAATTTCTTAAATTCAGATAAATAAATATGACTCAGCCATATAAATCTCATACAGGATTTGATGTTGGAGTTTGAAAAAGTTTTAAGTCACACACTCACTGTTTCATATAAAATTTACTCTGATTATATTCTTTCATGTATGAATATAAGTTAACTTGGACTTTGTGTGTGTTTTGATCAATTTGATTATACTTTGTGATTTTAAGTGAATGAAAATGTGAATAGGTCTAGTACTTATTCTTTAATCTTGTTCTCTACTCAAAAAGATTTGTTTTATTTTTTTGTTTGTCAATTCGTGACAAAAAGAGGGAGATGGATGTGGTGAGTGAGTTTTGAGTAAGTTTATTTTTAAGTTTATTTTCTTTGAGAGTTTATTTTGAGGGAGAGTCGTAAAAAAATTTTGTGTGTCGTATCTTTTGTATATGTAGTTTAGTTGGATCTTGATGTCTCGATTTGGCTTAATTGGTTTTGTCACAGAATTCCTAAATGGAGAGATTGTTAGGAATATTAGCCTTGGCTTTATTCATTTTTGTTTGGAAAATCTGTAACAAAGTGTTAATCAAATTATGGATATTGTATTTATTGATATTTTAACACTTGTTCTTTTGGAATTGTGGTTTGATATTGCAGCGCAGCAAAAACGGAGCAGAAAAATGTCAAAAAGCTGCAAGCGATGTCAGACAACTCAACGGACCAATCGAGCGGTCCATCGAGCCGTCATCAACAGCTCTTGGTATCCCATGTTTACAACAAACTACTACAACACTGACTTGATCGATCGATCAGTCAAATACAGATGAACGGTCTAGTGCGCGTGAATCGGAATTTTACGTTAAGAAGTTAGGATTTTAGTAGATGACTATAAATAGGCTGATATATGTTTGTTTTGGTTTACTGCTAATTGTTTTAGAAAACCCTAGTCGCCATAGAGCTCCTAAGTTCTTCAACGAAGCTCCAAAGCAATTCAGTCAACAACTTGATGATCTTTTAGCTTCTACACGTTCAAGTCAATCATCAAGTCAATCAAATCTTCAATAATCTTTTCACGTTCATGGAGTCTCTTGAGTGGATTCTCAAGGGTTCGAAATCTGATAGTGGATTCCGTCAGCATCTGAAGTCCGGTGGTGGATTCTAGCAATAGTTAAATGCAAAGTTGGTACACGTGGATTCGGTAGGAGAAGGCTTGCTACCATAGGTTGTGGATTCAACGGATATTGTATGATTCTCTTGTAACCAACGCTTTATTATAGTGTTTGATTCTCCAAGACCCGGGGTGGTCTTGTGATTTTTACTCGATTTGAAATTTTTCACGTAATAATCGCCATGTCTATTGTGTGGTTGTTCATTTTGTTGGCTTGCATGATTGTTTAGTTAATTTTTCTTGCAGCGTTTGACTTTTTAGAAAAAATCAATTAGTGCAAACTAGTTTACAAACAGGATTTTTTCAATAATAAAGCTACAGCCATCGCCTAATACACCTCCTAATACACTGCCATCCCACGTGGTAGTGATCGAATGGATTTGATTTCGTTGGAAAGCCAAAGTAGATAATGGTGAGGCGCAAGGGGGAGAAATTATTGGCCATTTATGGCCTACATTTCGAAATATTTGTTTATTTTAAAAAAAAATATTTTTTAATTAAATTTATTTTCTCTCTTGACTCCTTGTGATGAGAAGAGTCAAAAAATATAATAATTTGACTAAATAATTTAAAAATATTACTAAAAAAATAAATAAATAAGTAATTATATCAAATAGGGTCATTATGAAGGTAAAAAATACTACATTAACATGTTGATGTGTTTATTTAATACATGTACGTTATATCTTGTTTTAATGTATAATTATACTGCCGTGCAATAACCATTATACAATAATGTATGATTTCTCTCTAGAATGATAAGTGCATGGCGTTTGTGTATTAGTTGAACATAATTAGTTGAGCATGCTAAAGTCATATGCTGACATGATGCTTTTTATCACTAGATAACTTCTCTCAAATAAGCAATCATTACCTCTTACATAATTAGTTGAACATACTAAAGTTATTTCCAGCCACTACTTTTTACCACTATTTTGACTACTACTTCTGACCATTATCGCCACTTCTTGTTATTATTATTAGTTAATACCTCTGATCAATATCTCTGACTACTATTTTCGACTACCACCACTATCGGTCACCATCTTTGACCGCTGTACATTTGTCCACAATCTTTAACCACCACTTTTTAAACATCTATGTGCCAAACATGTTTCTGTTTTGTTTTATTTTTTTATAAAAATAAACAAAAATATATTTTTGTTTATTATAAACAAAAAATAAAATTACAAATATTACCAAACGGGGTCTAGGTGCACACAGTAGTTGAGCCCAATAACTTTTATATTAAGGGTAAATTACACTGACCTCTCTTGAAGTTTCTGACAAAAATAAAAATACCCCATCTATTTTCTAAAATATTACTGACCTCCTCTGTCAGTGATGTTGTCCTAACACCGTTAACGCCAATTGCAAATTTACTAATTTAACCCTCACAAAATATAAAATGGGTTTGGGTTGGATAGTCGCCTCTCCCCAAGCCATCTCCAGTTCCATCGGATCCCCAACCACATTCTGTCGAATCTTTCATCATCGACGCAATCCCCATTAACATATGTATCATTAGAAAAATATCAAAATCCAAGCTAAAACTTCAAAAAAACCTTCCATCAAAATAGTTGAAAACTTGAAATAGGTGTTACGCAAACCAATTAGTTTTCAGTTTTAATTTTCAGTTGTTAGCTTAAGTTGGTTAATTTGTTTGTGAGACCCAGCTGTGAGTTGAAGTTGGTTAAATCGACTTTGTTATCAAGTATAAATATAGACTAGTTGTACAAGAAGCATCCATTAAAAAAAGTTAAATAATATACAGAAGATTATATTATCTGTTTTTCTTCAGTCAGATCAAACAAGTTGCAGAGAAGTTTATCCATTTCACCTGATCCATAAGAACCCTCAAATACCAAGCCGATATATATATATACATAGAAAAGAAAGATATGTTCCTGCCCTCGATCGAGCCCGGTTCTTAATCATGCGCTTATGTCGTCGATCGCCGGAATTGCTCTTAGATTTTGGGAACCTTTTCTTCCTAAACGCCAGCAAGCTGCATGACGGCGCCGACACCAAGGCATCAAATGGAACATTATTCAGAGATGCCACGTTCAAAACATTTTGGGTTTGTAAAAGAAAGCTTGGTCTGATCATAGGTCGGCGAAGTTGGTCAAGAAGTTGAACAAATCGGCGCTGCCTGAATTTAGTGGTAGAGCAGTAGACGTTTGGGATTGTGGGTTTGTGAGAGAATGAATTATTGGGCAAGATTGGTCGATTCAGAGTCATCGACGACGATGACATCATTGAAAGCGGTTTACGATTTTTGGTTGCAATCCACTCCAATTTCTCTCTCGTCTCTCTCTCTCGTCACCACCACTCGCCAGACCCCTTACTCCTTAGTTGCCGCGAGTACATTGTTTGTCCCCTCATCGGACGCACATTCTATATCAGAATCGGGTTGATGCTCAAAAAGCTCTCAATAAGAATGGAATGCAAATAAATGGAGTTCTCATCGTAGGAGTGAAGCTAGTTGATCCAGGACAATGGCAAGTTCTATGTGAAAAGATGAACAATTTAGGGATTCTAGATGCTTCGTTTCTTTCTCATCCTCTACAAAAAGAAAATAAAAAACATAGTTTTTATTTGTATTATGGTATAATAGGTATTTTTAAAAAAAATTAAAGCTGACTTCATCATTTTCTGTCATTATTTTTAACAGTTGCTAACAGATGGGTTTTTTTTTTTAAACTAAATATTAAAACAGAAAGAATGTCAGTGATATTTCAGAAAACAAATGAGGTATTTTTATTTTTATCATAAACCTCAGGAGAGATCGGTGTAATTTACCCTTATATTAATTGTTCCCAAGGATTTGTAGTCTATGCTAAACAAACTGTGGTGATTGGACTGGCTTTCTCTCTTGATTATGGCCGGCTATGGGATTTTCCCAAATATAACAAAACTTAATTGGTAGAAGGTATCCCAATCATAATGCATAACCTTACATATGTATACACTAGATCATTTGCCCACTATATGGAGAGCTGAATGTTTTGCAAGCTAGCACAAGAGGGTGGTCCCCCATACTTAGCAAATATATGAACTAATTGCAATATATTTCCCATACAGATTCACATGTTCAGAATTCAGATGCTTATGGATATGAAATCCTTACCTTAGCCTACTTCTACACTACTCCACTTTGTCTCCATAACAAAAAAACAAAAATAATGCTATGATGATCATATATGATGACCACATTTAAGAGAAATGAGAGGAATGTTTAAAGTGTGTGCCAAGTGACATCAAAGTAGCTTAAAAAAGGTAAACTCATAATTTTGAATATCGTACCAGACAATGTATTGATTTTTTTATTGGTATGATACACATCAGTACCGGTAAAATACCGGGTACCGTTTCAGATTTATCGCTATATATATATATATATATATATATATATATATATATAGAAAATTAGTTATGAACTAGTACGTATCTGATATCACTTAGAATAGGCCGGTACAGATAGTTATTGACCGGTACTTTTAGTACAGACCGATATCTTTACCAGTATAAAGCTAAGTAATTCACATATTGGTTTTTTCCAAATAGGTACGTACCGGATGATACGATACGGTATTGACAACTATGGCCAAGCCAAATAGAATTCACACACTAAATACAAAATGAATTGCTATTTTAAAGTTTCTGTTTAGGGCTAGATTTTTTCAAAAAAAAAAAAAGATGTTAAAGCAAAGCAAAGTGGCACATGAATTGATTACTGTGTACAATCAATGATAATTTGTGTAGATAATTTTTTTATTGTTCAAATTTCCATGGAGTCAAGTATATATAGCCGTGCCGGCCCATCGTGTGTATGCATCAGGGATGCAAGAAAAATTACCTAGAACGAACAAATTGAACAAAAATCGATGCATCAACTCATGGAATGTCAATCAATAGAAGCTCCGTTCATACCCATTGTGGAATGAGAATTTCAAGTTTTGCCTAGATGTAAGCTAGAATTCATTTTTACGTCATATGCAATTTTTCTTTATATTTCACTTTTTGTTATTCCTTAGTTTTATTCTTATATATAGTTTTTTATGCATTATATTGATTATTGAATAATGACTGTTTGTTACCTTTTGTATCTTCTCTAGGATGCACAAATTTATCGTTGCTTGATGCAATTATTGTTTGGCAAACCAATTTAAAGCTGACTTTTTTGACTTTTTGGCTTAAAGCCCAAAAAACCAAAAAACCTAATTTTCTAACTCCTAGTTTTTATCCTATTAGCTTTTTCACTTTTTAACTTTTCTGATAATAATTTTCAATTTTACCCTTTAGTTTTTTGGCTTTTTAACTTTTTAGTTTTTTCTCTTTTCTGTTTGGCAAAATTCATTTAGATTGAAGGGTAATCTTAAAATTTTATATTCGGCTTATTTTGCTTTTTTTGTGGCTTAAAAGTCACTATTTTTCGAACCAAATAAATTTTTAATTTTTTGGCTTAAAATGGCTTAAAGTCAAAAAGCCGACTTAAAGTCAGATTGTCAAATAAACACTAAATTCTTACTTTGTTTATTTTTGAATTAAGTTGTTTTGCGTTTAATTGTTTATATTTACGATAACTATTTACAAAATTTATATTTAGTGTAAAACTTGTCAATATATATTTTGATGAGAACTTGAAATTTTTAGACAATTTGATTGCTATTTCGTTCAATTATTATGATTTATTAGTGTTCAATACTTTTTTTTTTTGATTACAAAAGGGGAGGGAGAGGAGCCGGGATTTGAATCCCGGCGAGGGCCCATGGAGCACCGATCACTGGGCTATGGGGCTTCCTCGTGTTTAATACTTAAACATTTGACAAGTAGCATAGCTGAGTACAATCAATGATATAGTATTTTTTTTAGTAATTAATTGTTTCAATTATGAAAGGCTAAAACCGACTAAACAGCATCAAGTCAACCTAATTTTATTATGATTGATTAGTAATTCTTATCGATTTTGGTGTACAAGAAAGCTAATTACAAAACTAGAACCGTTTACTTCCCTAACATGCATATAAGTTAAGAAAGTTGAGCAATGCCATGAACAGGAGTTAGGTGGCCAGATAATATAATAATATTGAACAAATTGTTTGTTACCGTATCTTATCACTAGATAGGAAGTGTCCTCAAGTGAGCTCTTCTACATTGCCTAACCCTTGTGCCATGCCTCACCATGCGCTCACCTCAACAAAAAAACAAAAAAAAAAAAGTGAAGGGATGTGCTAAGGTGACCTGAATGTTATTGGTTTTCGATGCAATTGAGCCTAAGGCTATGTTTGCATAGTTGAAATCTTAAGCGAGAATAAGAATGTGATTTCAATTTCCTATAATTCCGTTGTTTGGAATGAATAGGAATAAGAAAGTCATTCCCAATTATGTATTCAATTAAGAATCATATTCACAAATTAAGTAGAATTTGATTCTCATCCACCTCATGGTAATGTTATATTTCAGGACCAGTCAATAAAAAAATAAAATGTTCAAATCTAACAAATTTCTAAAAGAGTTTTCTAGATAAAATTCTTGAATTAATAAAAACAGTTAATGTGATTACTTCAGGTATTAGATTAATAAGAATTTGATTCCTAACAATTGTATTCCCATTCCTCCTCATGATTCCATCATCCAAACATGGCCTAATGAGAGAAGTCATGCAATAAGGAAGTGTCCTTCCTTGGGGATATATTGAGCGCTAATATAAAAACTTTTCCCACTGTAAGCCAAAAGGTATGGAAACTTCATGCCTTGATATGGAGAAATGAAACCCGCAAGACTTTCTATAGCAGGCTTGATCAGTTTAATTGGGATGATTTTTCTCTTCTGGGGTTTTTTTTTTTTATTTTTAACAAATTTTTTCTAGTCTTCATAAAAAAGTTTCCTTTTAAAATCTTTATTATTATGGACTAAAAAAAGTAGAAAAAATTAAATAGAAATATAAAAAACTTTAACTAAGAGGAAAAAGATTTTGAAAAACTAATTTTTTTTAAAGAAAACTGGGTTCTTCTCTGCTGTTGTATTGAATCAATAATGCCCAAATGAACGTGAATAAAGTCATAGCAAAGTATTAATTAGGTCTCTTTGAGATAATTGCTTATTTAATTATTTTGTTTAAATTATTTTTATTTTGAATGTATTTTTTTTTTATAGTTTAGTTAAATTGTTACATTTTTTTGGTTGATCTTGATGACTAAATCTTATGTTGTTTATTTTCATCTTCCGTGATCATTTTTTAGTTTTTGATCAAGATTTTTTATATTTTTGGTTCATTCGATCGAGGTGACTCAAAAAAAAAAAAAACATAGTCAAAATTTTATATAGCTTTTTTTGGGAAACAATACCAATTTCCATAAGCCCAATAAATCAAAAGTTATTAAGTACACCAAAATTAGCACTTTAATTCGTGCTATGCACATAATAAAATAAAGAACTAATTAGTGATTAGTTCTATTTTTAAGAATTGTTTAAGAATAAATCCTATCATAAACTTTTTAGTGGAATAAGTCCCACTTTTTTAAAATTAAATCATGTATGAACACTTTTATCCTTAAAAAATAAGGAATCATTTAAAAATCACTTGTACTACTGTACATTGAGCTCCCTTGCCAATGCTATCATTTCGTAGTGGTGCTCTCTCTCTCTCTCTCTCAACATTTACAGTACTATTATTACCTTCTCGAGCTTTTTCTCTCTCTTTCCCTTACTAACTCTTTGATTTTCACAATGCATTTGTAGCACCATTATTACCTATGTAAATTAATTTCTTTAAGCAACATTATTTTTCAAGATCTAAAACAATTATGATTTTCACAAATATCATAACATAATGCGGAAAACAAATTAATATACCTGAATTCATTATTGTTGTTGGCTTCGCGAACACCAGACTTGAAGTGTTGATGGAAGAATGGTTTCTCTCTCTCTTACCCTCTTTCTGTCTTAAAAATATTCAGTATCTAGATGGAATCCCTGAATACACTTTTATAGGTGAAGAGAGTGAAATTATGAAAAGAAAACCGATTAATCCTAGAGGGGGGTGAATAGGTTTATCTTTGATCAATTAAAAATTTAATTATTGATTTAATGCTTTTAAATAAGCAACCAACATCTATGAAAGAGATACAAAAGATTTAACATGGAAACCCTATAGTAAACCCTGGGATGAAAATCACGACATCAACTCACAAAACACTTTTTCACTATGAATAAAAAAGAAACAAGTTAGAAGAATAAAGAATTTATACCCGTTACTCACATAATGACCTAACTTCCTTGCTTGAGACGGCTCCCCGAGCTCTTTCTTGATTCCATAGATCTTAGTAGCTTCAACTTCCCGATCTACGCTATCCGACCCCTTAGATGAGATCCACGCAAGTTTTAAGAGATGATGTATGACCAAAAGTGTAGGAAGAATAATGTGTATGTGAAAAACACAATCTAGGTTGTGAGCACAATTCAATGAGATAAAATGCACCTAGGATGCTACAAGAGAGTTGACAAAGGGTTGACAAGATGAATCAAAGTCAAAGGGGTCAAGTCACTCAATCAAAGCTCTTAATATTCCTTTTGGTAACCTTAAAATTAGAAAAAGCAAAAGCACATATATTACTAGGGTTCAAGACGAAAAGGGTGGCAGAAAATTGGCTCTGGGTGGTGCTCGAGCGCATGAGGGCTCGAGCATTCCGCAGGCACCTAGCGAGCACCATAAAGGTGTTTGACCGAGGTTTGACCTAAGAGCACTCGAGCGCTGCTCAAGCGCTGCTGCGCGGGATGAAGAGCTCGAGCACAAGGCAAGAGCATGGTGAGCACTCGAAAGCGCTCAAATGCTCTAAGGGCGCATAGCGAGCTCACCCTACTGTACGGGTAAGAGGAAACACCAAGATTAGGCATGCGCTCGAGCGCCTAATGAGCGCTAAACTAATGCTTGAGTGCTTAAAGGGCGCTTAACGAGCAAAGCCTACTGGAAATTCTAAGGTTACAAGTGTTTAAGGGCCTTAAGGGCGCTTAGCGAGTGCACCTCACTGGAGTGCAACCAATAAAGCCAGCGCTTGAGCGCCGAATGAGTGCAAAGACACTGCTTGAGCGCCAATCGAGCACATGGCGAGCGCCGAAGAGAATAAGGTAAACAGGATGCGAAAAGGAGGGTCATGCAATGGAATGATGCAAATGTAATGCATCCCAACCCAAACAAAGACAACAACCAACAAACCTAAGAGACGGATAATACAGGCTCTTGGTGGCTTTGTCTAGATACCCAAAAATTGCCAATTATATTTACAATCTCCTCATTTGGCATTTTCAGGACAAAACCCCAACACAACAAAGAAATACATGGAAATAAAAGGAAACAAAAGTAACCTAAACTATCTCTAATGCCGATAGACAAAACAAAGCGTAGAGAAGCTTCCAACCCTGATTCACAATGAATTAGATACCAACAAGAGATAAATGAATGTAAATATAGGCAAGATAGCACAAGTGAAAATAAAAGATGCATTCATTCAATGATTTGATTGGAAAATAAAGTATACATTCATTTCATGGATAAAAACAAGGTTAGGTCCATCATTAGTATACATCAAGAGATAACAGTACCCTAAAGCCCCAAACTATACATCATGAAAGTATGACCCAAAACCTTAAAACCCAAAAGAGTACAACAAAAGAAGTAGAACTACTAATTAAGCTAAGAACATCGTCTCCCCCTTTTTGGCCCAGAAGACCAAAGGGGTTAAGAACTACCGTCGTCGTCGTCGTCACGTGCTGAGCTCGAATAATCATCCTCGGTGCATCGGGTGAGCCGCTAGACCTGAATTTAAAGAGAGGCGACATGAGAACCGAGGTCGGTCATTCGATGCTACAGAAGATCCTAACCAGAAGCAAACTGACTGCGTAGGAGCTCTTATCCAGAAAAAAGGTCACGAATACTTGTGTTGAGGGAGTTGAAGCGAGTATCAAAGGAGGTGAAACGAGAATCAAAGTGCTGCAGATGATCAAGAATGGTGATGTAGGCGTCACCACCAGCGAAAGGTCCCGATGAAGAGGAGGGACCGATATAGGGTGAGAAGGGAGGAGGAGGGACGGGAGGAGGAGAAGGAGTAGAAACTGCCGAAGTTGGAGGTAAAAAGATGCTGGGAAAGATAAGCTCGATATGAGGATACTCGGGATCCGAGCGAAGATGAGCGGGAATAACCTCAGAATCCACAAAGATGTGGGCATTGCTCAAGTTCTCAAACTGAGCAGAAAAATTGCCTTTTGGAAGAACCGAAGGCTCGAAAGGATATAGAGGAACAGAACAAGCATTGAAAACATGAGTCAACAGGGAGCAGAAAGGGAGACTCGTAGACCCCTGGGGCTGATGAGCATAATTGGCCATCTGAATCCAGATACGCTGAGGAAGGTCATAAGAAAAATCACGCCCAATGGCGTAAAGAAGCTCAGCCCAAACAAGCAGGATATCAGAGCTATAGCCAGTGGGATTAATGATAGAGGCTACGATCTTGTTAAGGGCTCGATAAGGAGGAGTGAGATGGCCTATTTGAGGTTCGATTTATAGCAATGAGCCCCACCGGTGAGCTCACGAGAGACCTCTCGACGGATAGGATCAACAACCTCCTTGAAAGGGTATTAAGGGTCCAAAACAAACAGAGCCCCTAAGAAGGTCACCACATCTTGGCAGTGAGAACGAAAGGTTGACCCCGAAGCCAGGAAGTAAGGGTGAAAGTCTCAAAGGAAATGTTCAAGGTGTTCGTGTAGAACTCTCGAACCACCTCAGGATACTCAACCCCGTGGCCTTAGCATGCCCCGTTCCAACCACACGCGGTGAATTGGGCAGCGAGATCATTATCCACGAAAGTGTGCATATGCATAGTAGGCTCGACCAGTACACCCTCGGTTGGCTAGAGCAGCATACTGCTTCTTGGCCTCGGATAAAATAAATGGGTTGTACCTAAGACGGCTTGGGTGCTTCCACCCCCAAGATTTAGTCTTGAACAGGTCCCCGACCATGAAGAACACAACTCTGCAAATCACAAGAAAGAAAAAATAAAAGAGAAAAGCAGAGGAGAGAGAGAGAGAGAGAGAGAGAGAGAGAAAAGAGAGAAATGAGTGTGAAGGAGGAATACCCATTGGAGAAGCCGAAAAGACACTGGAGAGATAATGAAGGGAAGCCGAATTGTCACTGGAGAGACGCTAGAGGGTCACTGGAGGGAGCTTAAGGGTCGCCAGAAACAAGCTGGAGAGTCGTTGAAAAAAGCTAGAGAGAAAGAGAGAGTGAAAAGTGAAAGCATGAGAGGGGCCCGCCACTTTACAAACCACCTGGGCAGCGGCGCTCGAGCGCTTCATGAGCGCGTATTAGCACCTAGGCGCTTGAGCGCTTAGCGAGCGTGCATTGGCTCATAAGCGCTTGAGCTCACAACGAGCGCTCTTCGAGTGCATGCCACTATCCAGGCCACTCCCCTTGAGACAGCACCCCATACCTAGAAACAAACAAGCAAGCATACAACCAGGCAAAAGTTCACACAAAAGGAGAGAGATATATATATATATATATACGTGAAAGCATACAAAAGAAGATATGAATGTTACAAGATTAACCGGCAAAAACATGCAATTCATAAGCCAGAGCGAACATAAACTAAATATATTCGCATGAAATATAGTGTTGAATCAATTTCAGGCGAATGAGCATAGATTAACAGGCGTAAGAATTAATTCTCAAACCAATGCATCAAAAGTGTAAATGGTGAACCCTATGGCAGAGGAGCATGCGACTTGAAGAAAGATAAGAAAAGACAACCTAAGAACCAGGATAGCACAAGCAACAAGATAGTATTGAACTCAAACCGCCTAGCATTTGGACCTTGAATCATATGCATAAACTTTAACTAAGGAAAGAGAGAGAGAAGGCCAAGCACAAAGCCAATATGATGTTGTTATCTATTTATGTTTTTTTGTTTTATAGAGAAGGGAGAGGTAAAGAGAAAATCCTTTCAGAAGATGGTATCACCCGAAGGAGATAAGCACAATCTCATAAGCCATCAAAGACATAAGGATTGAAATAAAGACATGAAGAAAAGAAACTGAAGGTAAATCACAAATATCGGTCATCCAAGTAACTAAAAAGAGTATACCAGGGAAATCATATCAAATCGATCTTACAGACTCAACAGGACAACATGCTCCAAGAGTGTGTGCGAATGCATGGTATATAACAATACTTAAACACCTTGAGACATACTCGATCATCTAGTCCGAAAGATAAAGTCACATCCTTCATGAGAATGCATCAAGCTAAGTGCTAGGATAAAGGATAACATTGAATCACAAGATAATTAATGCAGCATTAACAAATCCACATGTGGTCTAAAGCAAGAATGCAGTAAGAACAAACACATAAACATGCAAGCAAATAGATAAGAGCAAAAACAAATTTGTTTGAAAATATAAAGAGAAGCAAAAGAAAGAACAAAAAGCAAAAACAAAAGAAAAGAAGCACCCCACCCACTAATCAAGAGAGATTAAACCGAGAGACATTCGAAGGGATTCAAACCTAGAGAAGTCAAGAATTTAGTGAAAATGTCAGCTTTTTTATCAAGAGTGGAAATGAACTCAAAAGATACGACACCGTTCTCAACAAGATCGCAAATAAAATAATGTCAAATGTCTATGTGTTTGGTACGAGAGTGTTGGACAGAATTTTTGGAAATATTGATGTCACTAGTGTTGCCACAAAACATAGTCATGGTGCCCTGGGTGAAGCCATAATCCTGTAGCATCTATCTCATCCATAATAACTGTGTGCAATTGCTACCTGCTGCAATATATTTTGCCTCGGTAGTGGACAAGGAGACACAGTTATGCTTCTTATTGTGCCAAGCAACCAAGGAGTTACCCAGATAGAAGCACCCACCAGAAGTACGTTTTTAGTCATCGACATTTCCTGCCCAATCTACATCAGACAAGGCAGCAAGATTAGAGTTGGTATCATGAGGATACCACAGCCCAAGGCTCAGAGTCCCCTTGACATACCGAATGATCCGCTTGACAACGGTGAGATGTGACTCTTTGGGACAAGCTTGAAAATGAGCACAAACTCCAACAATGAAAGGCAGGTCAGGGCGACTAGCAGTGAGATACAAGAGATTACCTATCATGCTGCGATATAGGGTAGGATCAACATCCTTCCCATTTGAGTCTTTTTCGAGTTTAATGCTAGTGCTTATAGGAGTGCGGGCTTTCTTGGCAAATTCTAAGCCAAACTTCTTAACAAGGTCATGAGAATATACCAATTGGGATATAAATGCCCCATTTTTCAATTGTTTCACGTGAAAGCTTAAGAAATGACTCAATTCATCAACAAAACTCATTTGAAATTCATGACTCATTTAGGTACCAAAACAATGAGAGTGATGATCAAAGGTAAAGCCAAAGACGATGTCATCGACATAAATTTAAGCAATGAGCAAGCCATCCTCAATGTTCTTTAGGAAGAGGGTTCAATCGGCTCCCCCTCGAACAGTGCCAAAATTTAAAAGATGATCTGTGAGCCTTTTATATCAAGCACGAGATGCTTGTTTGAGACCATAAAGGGCCTTTTTGAGCCTACAAATATGACGAGGATTATGAAGGTCTTCAAACCCTTTTGGTTGCTCAACATGGACTTCTTTTTTAATATCTCCCTTGAGAAAATCACTTTTAACGTCCATTTGATATAGCTTAAAGCGACGGCAACATGTATAGCAAAGGGGAGTCAAATGAACTCAAGACGGGCAATCAGAGCAAAGGTCTCATCAAAATCAATTTCCTCAATTTAAGAATACCCTTGGGCAACAAAGCTAACCTTATTTCTGACAACAACGCCATTTTCATCACGTTTATTTTTGAAAATTCATTTTGTTCCAATAACATTATTGTTACTAGGCCATGGGATAAGATACCAAATCTCATTCTTATCAAATTATTGAAGCTCTTCTTGCATGGCATTGATCCAATTTTCGTCACCAAGAGCTTCTTTTACCCTTTTAAGTTCAATAAGGGAAGTGTAGAACACATAAGTGATTTCATTTTCAATATGTACTTTTCTTTTAGTTAACATGCCATCCCTAAGATTTTCAATAACAAGGTCAATAGGATGATTCAATTTAACACTAGCGGATGGTTCTTTGGTGGGTGTAGAATGTTCTTCAACTTGAGGAATTTGCTCCCTTGTCACCAACTCTTTAGCACCTTCAACCTCGACCTCAGGTTCATCACAAAATGAGTCAAGATTTGACTCATAGGGAGAGTTAGAACTCTCCCCCTCAAAAATATGCCACACTTCCTTGTTGCCAGTGGAGCTCAAATTATCAATCGTGGTATCATCCATCACAACATTTTGTCGACTCTACCAGAGTAGAGGTTCTTAATTTAAACACCATATAGGCCCTACTATTTGTTGAGTACCTTAGAAAGATCCCTTCATCACTTCAAGAGTCAAATTTTTCTAAGGACTCACTATCCCGAAGGATGTGACACTTACTTCAAAAGACTATGAAATATTTGACATTAGGTTTCTTTTCATTCCAAATCTCATACGGAGTATGAGAGATCCCGGCCCTGAGATAGACTCTATTTATGGTGTAGCAAGCAGTGTTAATCGCTTAAGCCCAAAGGTTTATAGGGACTATCTTGGCATGCAACATGACTCTTGCCATTTCTTGTAGGATTCTATTTTTTCTTTCCACCACCCTATTTTGTTGGGGGGTCCAGGGTGTAGAGAATTCATGTTTGATACCTCTATCATCGCAAAAATTTTCAACATTAGAGTTCTCGAACTCCCTTCCATGGTCACTTCTCACACGAGTTATAGAGTAACCCTTTTCATTTTGAACCTTTTGGCAAATGATTTTGAAACACCCAAAGGTGTGAGGTTTTTCCCTCAAGAATCCCACCCAAGTGAAGCGAGAATAGTCATCAACAATAATAAGAATGTACTTTTTATCACCTAGACTTTCGATTCTAGAGGGACCCATCAAATCAATATGCAGGAGCTCGAGAGGTCTTGTGGTAGCAACAAGATTGGTCTTTCTATGTGGCATTTGATTTGTTTTCCTTTTAAGCAGTTACCACTAACAAGGCCCTTACCACTGGCCAATTTGGGAACTCCTTTTATGAGTTCCCTTCAAGTTATTTTAGACAAATCAACAAACTTAATATGACCTAATATTTGGTGCCACATTTCAACCTCATCAAAAAGAATCTTGTTACAAACATTAGTAGAATTTGGCATAATACAGTAGCAATTGTCAGAAGATCTAGCACCTTTAATAATCCAAATACTAAAGGAATCAATGATAGAGCATCCATTTTGATTGAATTGAACATTATGGAAATTATCACAAAATTGTCTTATGCTAAAGAGGTTTGCCTTCAATCCCTCCACATAGAGAACATCTTCCAACTTAGGAAGGCCACTAGACATGATTACTCATTTTCCTACGATCTTCCCTTTGTTTCCATCCTCAAAAGTGACATACCCCTGGGGTATTCTTCAAGTGAGACAAATAAAGATTTGCCCTCAGTCGTATGTCTCGAACACCCACTATCTAGGTATTACAAAGAAGTATCACGAGTTTTTAAAATAGTATGAGCAACAAAATAGACATTTTCTTTTCTTTTCCACAATTGTTTATGAGGTTGGTCAGAGGAGTTCTTGGTTTCTTTCAACTTATTACTCAAGTTTAAGTTATGACGTGGAAACTAGTGATTGATGTTCCTAGCATGATCATGATTCATCCTATTGGAGACCTTAAAGGAGTTCCCCATAGCCAAGATAACTTGTCAATTTCAGTGACAAGATAAGACGGTTGAGCAGCTAGATCACTTAGGTGCTCAAGGACATCATACGGTTTATCCATATGTCTAACTTGGGTTTGTCTCATAAGTCTCCCAACAGTAGGTTGACACTTAGATCCTTCCTTGGCAATCTTTCTCTTTAGGCAATAGCAATTCAGTCTTATGTGACCTTAGACACCACATTGGTGACAGACAGGAACACCCCTTTTTCTTTTGAACATGTTCGACACTCTTGACTTTCTCACTTGGAGTGGCTAAAGATGGAAGAGAACTGAAGGCAATAACGAACACAACTTTCTTAGACTCACCGGTAGTCTTAGGTTTTAAGGATGGAGGGTCTAAATACCCTAGACCGCTCTTATCTCTAAAAGAGGATGGTAACTCAGTTATTCGAGGAGCAGCATCACTTCTTTTTATCATGGAACTAGATTCAGAGAGGCCTTTCTCAAGGTCATGAATCCTAGACATAGCGTCAGTTAACTCACTGAGGTATTTAAGTCTCTCTTTTTCAATGTGAGCAAACTTATCAGATAAGTTCACTTTGTGGGTGTTGAGATTTTTAATTTCTATGGTCTTCTCACTCACTTCACTTTTAAGAGAGTTCATCTCCTTTTCTAGAGTTCTATACTTCATATTGATTTTGAGTTTATCCTTTTTGAGTTTAAAACACTCCTTGACAAGTTCATCATGTGCTTCATGGATGGATTTTATGTCATCTTTGTCATTAGCCACATCCTCTTTGCTAGTCTCATCAAGGGACTCTATAGCTAGGAATTCATCTAACGGACAACTCACAAGAGAAGAGTCACAAACACTAGGAGAATCAGGGTGGTCGGAAGATCCTATGGTGACCACTGAGACAGCAAGGTTAGATTTATCGACCTTATCATCTGACTCACACTCATTTGTTTCTTCATCATCGCTCCCATCATCCCACGTAACGGTAAAGCCTTTTTTCTCCTTCTTTTTACAAGTGTTGGCACATTCGGCTTGAATGTGGCCAAACCCGTGACATTCGTGGCACTGGATTTCTTGGGATTTCTTAGAGCTAAACGGGATACTTCGTTTGTCACTACCACTTGGGGAGAATTTTTTGCTGGAAAAAGAAAACTTAGGAGAGGATTGGTTGGAATTGTTTCCTTTCTTATACCTTACAAACTTTTGAAATCTCTTGCTAATCATAGCCAACTCTTTTTCATCAAACTCATCTTCTTCATCATTGCTCTCAAGGACATCGACATGGGAGGAATTCAAGGCAATGCCTTTACTAGAGCTAGATGAGGTTTTCTTAGAAGAAAGATAGTTGATTTCATAGGTTTGGAGTTTGCCCACCAATTCTTCCACCTTCATAGAGTCAATGTCATGACTATCCTCAATGGCAGTGACCTTAGGCCTAAACTTTTCTAGAAGGAAGCTAAGAATTTTGTGAATAACTTTGGAGGGTGTGAGAGGCTCTCCTAGACTAAAGAAGGAATTTTAATTATTGATTTAATGCTTTTAAATAAATGACTAACATTCATGAAAGAGAAACACAAGATATAACGTGAAAATCCTAGGATCAAAACTACGACACCAACTCACAAAATAGTTTTTCACTATGAATCGAAAAGGAACAAGCTAGAAGAATAAAGAATTTA
>JAULJZ010137921.1:0-10697 GCA_032270985.1 Heliamphora pulchella | reverse complement strand
TAAAACAGGCTTTAATTTACTTTTAATCCAAAGATGATGAAACTCGAACTATGATTTCGTGACATTAATAGTCCTAATTGTGGTAGGAAGTACAAAAAATTCCTTCCCTACTATAGGTTGGGATGGCCACATTCTCTCTCAAAGATATTAGTGTACTCCTTCCAAGCATCAAATAGATTTCAAAGTCAGTACTATAGCCTCGTAGCAACAAACTGTAGCTACTGGCTCATTTAAGACAATGGTTTCTACCTAGCAATGCCACCAAAAATTTGGAAGGACGAGATACTCCGTTAAAAGGTGCATAGAGGTTGGAGGGAGGCTTGAAAGTGCTTATACTGGACCCATAGGAGCTTTCTTGGTTTAAAAGAATTGTGGACCATATCTAATTCACCTTCGTATAATAAGTTGAAAGGAAGAGCATGAGACATTCTAACATGAACGAAGTCAAATAAATACCATATGCACTATTTGCTGTTGCTGCAGCAGCAGAAAGTAAGCTATCATAGCAATTCCTCATATCCTGCATATCCTGTTAAAAAGGGGAACACTCAAAATCATAAGTCTTACAAAAACAAGGACAGCAATTGAAATCAAGAATATGAAGCAATTAGAGCTTCAAATATCACTAATTGACTAATGATTCAGTCGCCTATCTAAATAGAACCAAATCAACTGATGGAAGAGATGGGTATGAATACACTGCCAACAGCATCAATGAGATGCAAAAGGGATTGTTTATGAAGGAATCGTATTTTTTAGCCAAATTTATACTTACAGAGCAAGATATATGTTCGAGTTGAAGTTAAACAAGTTGAACTATTAACATCGCATATCTTCACAGGAGGTAGGACACATATTTATGTCAGATACTATCAAAAGAAAATTTAGCTAAATACAACTACACTTATTATTTCTCAATTCATTTTTCCTACTCATAAAAACTAGTAACAAAGTTCACTAAGTAGTAACTTAGCCAGTTTGCTAATACGGAAGTAACATCCTCTAATATGGAAGTAACATCAAAGAAATGGAAAAGAACATATATTATTTTTTTGTTAGATAATATTTTGACTTTATGCAGTTTTTTTCCCCTCACCGCACACCCATCCCCTACTAGCGTGCGCACGAAAATGGATTTTACACCGTTGTTAAGTGCCTAAGTTCCTGCTCATCAAATCTGTCCTCGTCAGTCTACTCTTGTAAAGAGTGGGCCTCTCAATTCTTTCTGGGGTGAAGCTTACAATTAAAAAATAATGGTAATGGAGCTGCCATGTTTTACCAATAATGAAGCTTAAAATGCCAGAAAAAATATGTGAAAAGATATCTTTTTACTCGTCATATCCCAAGAGCAATTCTAATGGCCACCGAAACACTCGTAATAGCAACAGTATGCATTATCAAGAATTTGACCTTTAAAAATAGCAAAAAAAGTTTTAAAAAATTCATTATATGAAATAATTTTCTTCTTATAAGGGCCGCAGCCTTGGTGGTGAAGTTCTGTTTCCTACCTTTCTTAAACAGAGGTGCATTACACTCCACTGGACATTGTCTGATGCATAAATTACCCAAATTCTACTAAAATAAAAGGTACGTGTTTAAAACTCGTGTTGGACATGCATTTCATTTCCCTCTGTTGCACAGCAATGGGTTTAATTACCATCTTAATTGCCTTTCAATTATCAAGCAGATAGGATTGTTATTTCGATTGGTAATCAGAGCTCCATTAACATGATTAGATGAACAGAGCACGAATTAAGCTGAAATCAGAACTATCATTCCACTCCTGTATATTACACTCTTAGACTATTCACTCTTATGACAAAACCTAATCGGACAAAGCTTGTGTTGATCCAATTAAACTACCGAATTTATTTAAATCTTGAAAATTAACTAAAAACAATTGTAAAAGTTATGTGTTTGAGACTTCAAATAAATATCCGTTAACAATAAAGTTACAAAGTAATAATTATCATCATCATCATCTACATGGTCATGTGTGGTACCCTAAACAAAATTACAAAATGCGAAACTAGAATCACCAAAATAGCTGTAAAGGGTAATCCAACGGGGACCCAAGTTCAACTCCGGCTCGACAAAGCCATCAACATTTTCAAGCTGTTATTTCCCATAAATTAGAGTACTTCGGCTTTAACTTTTCAAGGAACTGAACAATTTCTGTTATATACAGAGAGAAACAGGAACAGATTCTAGCACAAAAGAAGCTTGAGGAACACACTATTAAAGCCCTAATTATAGTAAACTTTACATTTTTTAAGTTTCGAACTTCAAAATAAAGATCCCGGTTAGACGATTAGAGCACACTAAAAAACTGCGAAGTGTTTAAGAATTAACCTGTGATGCTTGAGCAAGCTCATTCAAACGCGCCGACGGTTGATACTCCCTCTTCTCTTTCTCATCGCTTTTGTGAAGTCCAAATTTTCGCAGCTTCCCCAAAGACTTCATTTCAAAGCTGCCCTAACAAATATATAAATACGAGGAGGAAGAAGGAATCGATACGGAGAGAAATCAATTTCAATTCCCTGTACTCCTCTCCACTTCAAATCCAAAGAGAAAGAGAGATCATGAAGGGGGAGGCCGGAGGGGGACTCGGCGGAGGAAGAAGGGAAAGGGCTAAAGGAGTCCTAACTCCTACCTACGGATGGGGAAAAAATGAACTGTAGTCTGTAACGAGAAAATTCTAACGCAAGTCAAAAGCGCGCTAGTAATGTTACGCCACGTGTCTCTAGTAACCAAAAGTGTTTTTTTTTTTTAAGTTAAAATATAAAAGGCGTAAGCACCTATGGATGCTTCGTGCGCGCAACTTTGCCGTGACTTTCCCTGAAGTTTATTTTCGAAATATATATATACATATATATAATATATTTTTCTTACATCTGTAACTTTTTTTGAGCTTATTATTTATTTATATAAAAACCTTCTACTTATTATTTAGTTTTTAAACAAACATATCTAGTTATGTGACTACATATGTTTAGCCAACATAATTTCTTCTATGACTAATTTGCTAAGAAATTATTAAAAATTAAATATTTTAAATTATATAAATATGTCTAAATTGAGACTTTTGAAGCAACAAAGTACGATTTTGTGATGTTCAACTAAGTAATTTATTTACCAATTATAGAGCACTATATAGTATTATTTACGTAGTATTCTCATTTAATTACGCAACAAAAATATTTTGAGTGGACAAAAGTGACTTACTCTTATTATGTAAATAAAAAATAAAAAATAACTTATTTAATGTGTATTAATTTATTTATTTATCAAAAATACAACATAAATAATACTACGTACTTTTATACTATACTCTTGAAGTATTTAATAATTTTTTCTCTTAAGAAAAAGAACCAAAAAAAAAAAAAAATTCACTTTGTGATGGATGGAGTACATGAAATTGAAAATATTTTTGTCCTTATGCTATGAGCTTGTAATTAAGGAAGCACACACTATTAAATTGAGTCGAGAAATAAGTTATTAAGTTTAATGAATTATATAAATTTTGTAACTTATCAATTGTTTTTGAGTCAAAGTGATTTGACGAAGCTCAATCGGATTAGTAGTTGTTTATATATATATATATATATATATTTTTTTTAATTTTTTAATTTTTGTTTTACAAAATAAAAATTGTGAAAGTTCAAACACATATAGACTTCATAGTTTGTTTTTATTTTTTGTGACCTTTTTATGAAAAAACTGATCAGAACATCTTTGTAATGTTTTTTGAAGAGTGGGTTATTTAAAAAAAAATATAATAATAATAATAATAAACAGTTTTAATAAACAAATTTTCCCAATAACTCTTCAAATCTTTTTTTAAAAAAATAAAGCAATACTTAATACAAGATGTTAGTTTTTATATATGATGGATTTAACGAATTAGCATGAATTTTAATTGCGGCCTCCACTTTTACAACCCACGAAATAGGCAAACAAATTTGACTTCTTTTCTTTTTAATTAAATGTGATATACCCATACTCCCTCTCACTTATTTTGAATTGAACTTCCCAGTTGATTAGAGTTAATTCAAGCGCCTAACAGTTATTAATATTAAGTTTTGAATTAATTTGTCTCTTTATTTAACCATTATAAATAAGTCTACAATTCTCATATCATTGTTTTTTTTTTATCTCACTTTAATCATAATTGAAATTTACTATATAAATAATCATATTCATAATCTTCCAATATTGAAAAATATATATGGGACTCAGAGCATTATTTATCTCTCATATTCTAACAAATTTCTTCTCAAATGACAAACGAGTCCGAGAGTAAGTCTTCGTGTGATGACATGGAAAATTGTTTTTGTTGCCTTTAATTTTGAATAAGCAAAAAATTATTTTTATAAAAACATAATTTTAACATAGACGGTCCAGGGGACTAAAGGTGCAGCCGCCTCCCTGAAATGTGAAAATTTTTCGATGATCATAATAGTATTATATTTAATCATATCATAATTATATATGTTCGTCCTTCAAGTTTTTTTAAAATAGAATATAATTTTTGGTTTTTTTTTTTTACATCATTCACCCCTAAGATAAATTCAGCATGTGTCCCTAAGTTTTAAGTCACCATGCAAAAAGAAGAAAAAAAAAAAATTGAAGTGAGTTTAAGTCCATTACCAAACATAGCCTAAGGTAGCATGAGGGGTGGCGGTAACACCAAGCTTAGATAATTAAACTGCCTAACGTGCAAGATCCAGATTGTTAGAAGCAATTTTGTTGTATGAAAGAGTCAAAAGTCAGATTTTGACAATTCTAGACGCAGGGCCTCAATATGGGCTGTTATAATTTTTAAAATAAAAAATTCAAAATTTTGACTAAAAAAATTAGGTATATAAAATATAGATGCATGGGCATAGAATTCTGAAGTCTTAATACGGGGTTTTTATAAATTTTAAAATAAATTCAGAATTTTGACTTAACAAATTAGCTAGGTATATAAAATTTGGTTTTAGTAATTTCAAGGAAAGTCAATTTACCAAGACAATTCTAGATGCAGGGCCTTAGAATTTGAGGTCTTAATACTGGGCCTTTATAAATTTTAAAATAAATTCTAAAAATTGACTAAAAAAATTTAGGTGTATAAAATATGCTTTTAGTAATATTTCAACAAAAATCTATTTACCAACAAAAATATAATATAGTATAGTATCACTTATATATCAATCCTTTGAGCTTATGTATCATAAGCTTTCAACAATAAAACACCATGCCTCCTTGTCTCGGATAATTGCTTATATTTGCTTATTTGATGTTGCATATTTTTGTTTTTATTGAATGTTTTTTACCATTTAGTCAAACTAGTATACTTTTAGACTTTTCTCATCGAAACAAGCCAAAATTTGTGACATTGGAAAAATAAAAATATTTAGTCAAAAAATGAAAAAAGTTCAGAAAAAACAAAAATAAGCAAAATTCATGACATTTAGCCCAAACATGGCCCTTGTTTTATTCAAACTCTTGTGTTTGACCATAAATTTTTTAGATTAATTGATATTTTAGTATTACAAAGTTATGGCTTAAGTATATGTTGTGATTGTAACTCCTATGTTTATATATTTTATTCTTAATATTTAATATTTAGATGTTTGAATCATTTCAAAATAATATAAAAATTTGAGTGTCTCGGAATAATTTGGACTTAAAATTGTTGCAATTAAAAAAAAAAAACAAGTGAAAGTTCTTGTACTTGAAACCAAAGAAATACAACTAAAAACGTTTGTGTTTGATTTTGCACTGTTTTTAATATATAATTTTAGGTTTTGCTCGATTAGGGTTGGTTTGATTGATTTTATAATTGCCAAAATACTTGCTCTGGTTGTGAACTGTGCTTTCCGGTTTAGTTTGGTTTACATTCCTTTTACAATACGAACATTTTATGTTAATGGTATAGAGATCTCACTCTTGTCATGAGTGTTACAAGATTGTAGTGAAATTATTAGTTCTATTTGTTTTTATGGAAGTATGATTGTGGACCCAAACTGATAAATTGATCATTTATTTTTATCAAAAGTCATTCTTTCATTTGATAAGCAACTAGTTCTAGCGTTTCTTCAAATATATGTTTGGATAAATATCCCTAAAAACTCCCCTCCCCCCCGTATTTCATCAGCGAAAGATTTTATGGTATTTCATCAAAATGTGTAGAGCCTTACTGAAAAATGATATACATGTAGCGATGTATTCTTCATAAAACAATGTTGAAAAAACGGTTAAAAGTGGAGTCCCAATGCCGTTACTTGTATCAATTTAAGGTTGCATTTAGATTGCTAGCTTTTAAATCAAAGAAACGGTTTTCATTATCCTGGTTGAGTTAGCTGTTTAGATCGATAAAAGAGGAAATCAGCAACAAGTAGTCAAAAGGTTTATACGATCATATAGATGTAGAGACCAAGTGTTAGATTACTAATTTCAAAAACGATGCAAAAGGTTTGTATATGTTGATTTGTAATAATACGTAGTAGTAGTTGTTTGAAACCCTCTCCAACAAGGATGCTAATTATAAGTTTATAACAAAGATCATTATAAAAATCTCTCCTCTACCTTTACACAATCCCCCCCCTTAGGTATTTTAATATAGCACTAATAGCTGAACTTCTTATATTTTTTCTCATCTTGAGTTCAAACCCCTTGATTTCAAATACATCCTTCCTAATGCAGTATGAGTTCTTTTCGATTTTAAAAAATCATAATACTTATGTGCTGCCACTTATGTTACTAATTAGGTCTCAAGCAATTAAATCACAACGAATGAGTAGTTATTATGTCGGTGGTTGTTGTAAAGCAATGTTGTCGCTTATGACAACAGTAATAACCTAGGAACCCCTCCCATTGGGCTTGCACTTTTGCTGACATGATCTCCTATTATGCATGAAAAATAACCGGAACTAGGAAGGGAAATGCTGCTGAACAAGGTTTGCTTTGTTTTTATATCTTATTTTTTGTGCCTTCCTTTTCGGTGGTTTTAAACAAGAGAAATGCTAATGGAAAAAACAGTACCTAAGAAAAGTTTTTTAGTTTTCTCTTCCTGTCTTTCTGAGAGAATATCCACAATAGTCATTTATATGGTTTGGGGCCCATGTCGTTTTAAGAAACACCTTGGATTTCTTAGTAAATGGCATATTGTATTTGTGCAGCTTCAATTTCACAAACATATAAACAGATTAATGATTTAGAAATTGCAAAATTATTGTGATGAAAGGGAAGAGGTGGTTCTTGTTTGTCTTATACGTTGGTTCTTACTGTTGATAAAAAAGAACAAAAAGGTCACCAAAAATGGTGCATAACTCTTCAATTCTTGTATAATTCGGTACTATGTTTCTATTTAAATGTCTCAATTACAAAGTACATGTGGTTTGTCACTATAGTGAAAGAATAAAGAAACCTATTAGTTTGATTCTCAGTTGAGTTTTCTGACTTTTTAAAGTCCAAATGTATCTTTTGTATCATGACTTGAGGTTTTTCTACTCCATTTTTGACTTATGTGTGTTTTTGGGATTTAACTATCATTTGTTTCATTGTGTATTCGCCTTTGCAAATAATAACATGAATATGTTCTCTTTTTAGATCGATCTCCTCGCTGGTTCTCCTTGTATCCTATTTAGTGCAGGCTTAGCCCACTATACTCGTTAGGGGTTTACTTTTCTTATTTTCAAAAATTATATATATATTTGTTAACCACAATCATATCTGACAATGGTATTTTTGAAATAATAGCCCATCTTAAGGTCTTTTGGTTTGAAATGATATGACAACACTTTGTAGATCATTACTCAATTTGTATTCACACTTATTTGAAACAAAAGAAAACATGGAGGGGTCACATACAACTCTAATTGCTAAAGATGCCCCTGCCTTCAAACCTTGTTAGCTATAAAATAGGAGCTTTAATTGTATCAACAAAACCCCCAAATCCTAACCATCTTATTCCTTTCTTTGTCTGCTTTAATTTCGCTCACTCTTCCATAATCTCCCTAGTTTCACCCATAAACAATTGCGCGTGCTTTAATAGTGGCTGATTTTACTTGACCTTGACTGAAATGATGCTGATAATCATATATCTGTGTCTTGGGTTGATTAATATATGATGAAAAGCTGAGAGATGAGTGAAAGGGATTTATTAGTCATTACACACATGCTGAATGGATTACATATATGTTGGACCGATTACATGCAATCTACTGAAATGGGTTTCTCTCTTTCTATAACAAAACTTGATCATGTCTTTATTTAATTTTTTTTTTTCATCTTTATTGATCCATTGCTAATAAGGTAGAAGGTAGAAAACAAGTGGTTTTATGCATCTCATTTCTTCATTTTCATTTTTTATCATTTCACTGCTTTTTTTTGTGACTGCAGTTTAACTATGGGTGCATCTTACTAAGTTTACAATACCTATCTTTATATTGACGAGATTTTCATTTTTCATTTCATTTTTGTTTTTAGTTTTTATTTATTATTATTTTTTAAATATGAGTTTCTTCAATTGCTCACTCTCACTCTCTGTTTGTTTCACTCATTCATCAATTATCAAATATTCCCTACTCCATCTGGGTTGCTCTTTGACGCATTTTGTTAGATTTTTCTTGCAAAAATTGCGGGCTTTATTCATGCATATCAATTGCAATGTTAATCTTCAACGAACAAACTATGGATTTTCATTTCCACATTCAAAATAACACTTGGTGGGATGTTTGTGTTCATGTTCTCTGCTATCTGTGAACAAAATAAAATATTTACGAACCTTTTTGTTTCCAAATAAATGGAACCTGACAAGGCAATGATACACACATTTAACTATTTGTTGTAGTTGTGCGGTAGGATCTTCATTTTCTATAGAAATTGTAAAACTTAGATGCCTAGTTACAAAATGCGTGAAACTTGAGTTCTCTTCCAAATAATGGTGAACAATGTTTCATCTATTCAGTATCTTTGTATAATGTTAATGGCATTTAGCAGTTATTCTTATGGGAAATTGGTGAACAATCCAATTTATAGGTTACTTATTATTTTTCATTCAGCATAATATTTTTAACGCGTAAAGTCCATCCTTATAAAAGTTTTAACGCATAAGGTTTTCTATTAATGCGTGAATGATTTTTTGGGAAAAAAATATCCTCTATACAGATAAATTTATATGTCTTATTATAAATACGTATAAAAGTCACAGATAAATCTATATGTTTTATTGTAATCACACGTATAAAAAATACAGATAAATTTATCTGTACATTTCAAAACATATATAAAGAATACAGATAAATTTATCTGTCTTTTTGAAAGCATGTGTAAGGTGTTATGACTGAACATATAAATTTATCTATTTTATTCTAAGCACGTATAAAAATATACAGATAAATTTACCTATTTGCATTATCTGTATTGATATGTAAATAGATAAATTTAACTATTATGCATATATATGCAAACAAATAAATTTATCTATACAAATAGATAAATTTATCTATTTGCTAAGTATTTTCGAGAGAAATTATGTAATTGAACTTTGCGCATTAAAATTTTTATTTATGAACCTTGCACGTTAAAACTTATTATTTTGAACCTTTAGTTGAAATTCCCTTCTTCTTGTGTAATGTATATGTACCTTAGATCAATTATCCTCTGTGCAGCTTTTTGACCTCTAATTGAGTTAACATTCTATTCAACCAAGCTCAACGCATTTCTTCGGTCATCAACGTATTGATGTCTTCTCTTTTGCTAGTTTCACATAGTTAATGTATTTTATTTGTTTTTACATTTTTCCTCATTAAATGTGAGCTTAGAACCTCGGTAAAAATTTACTTTATGATGTAATTTCAATCTGGCTCTGAATGGGCATGCATGGAGAGTTGCTCTATACTTTTCTTAGACATATATATGTTCTTCTTTTAACATTTTTAGAAGTTTTGTATTTTATGCTTTGATAGTAGTCTTCCAGAATGAAGCGACGTTGAAAGCATGTGCAGAACCACCATCTCCAAAAACTTCCATTACTGCTCTACTAGAATTGTGGAGAAAGATAGAAACAGTATTAATGAGGTAATGGAGTGAGAAATATCGTACTAAGCCTTGTGCACTATGTGTTTCAATTAATCACGCTGCCAGCCATTTCCCCCCTCCCCCTCCAAAACATAATATATAATTGTCTGAGCTAGCCGGTGCATTAAATTCTATAATAAAACCCTGGAGGTATGTTTGATGCGGCGTCATTCTTTCCTGGACATGGTGTATAAACTTTTTGATCTTGAAAAGCAATTTGTTTTGCCCTTGTAACATGGCAATAGTTCTTAATGAATATATAGTTGTTGATTCTGTTAAAACCTTCGCTTAGAATTTTTGGTCTACTTTGTAAGTTGATGTTTTTGCATAATGATACACATTATTCAAATTTCAAAACCACAAGTTACAATTGAGGTATATGTGTTCAGTGACATATTTTGAGCACTTGGTCTTTTTTCCATTTCAAGGTATGTTTGTGCTTATTGCATATTCTGGAAATGGGGGAGTTGTGATTGGGAATGAACTGAGTTTTGTCAATTAAAAATTCCTTACCCTTTGTTTTGATCGGGAATTTGTATAGGAACTTTCAAAGGGATGATAGCATATACAGATTGACAAAACAATGGATGCCAATTGAAGTATTGTAGCCTCCTAATGCACCAATTTAA
>JAULJZ010137910.1:0-10698 GCA_032270985.1 Heliamphora pulchella | reverse complement strand
AATAGTGTCTACCTTTATGCTAATAAATATTAATTAGACAAATTTATTTCACAAAGGAGGCAAACTATAATTATTTGGGTTACTTACCTACGAATTTAAGTAGCTCTGTATTATGGATTACTTTTTAATCATTTAGTGATCAAAACTAATACAATAATTAGCTCAACAGTGTCAAAATTATATGTAATAATTTGTAAACAAAAATAGTAATTGACTTTTGAATGATATGTTTGTATAGCTCGTATTAAATAATCTCAAGTATAAGAAAAATTTTATGAAGTCAAAAAAAGTTTAAGAAATGACATGCGCCTATATTTATTGTATAAGTCATTATAAAATATGCATATTGGTGGCTTTCGAAATGAAAACAAAATGAAAGAATAGCTTTTTTAGAATTTACTAATATATGCTCTTATGTAGTAAGCATGCTAGCGGTTGGCGCACACGCATCGACTTGAGTGAATAAAAATAAATACTATATGATAAATTACAAAAACAAAATTTAATTTTAAAGTACTCTCTATTTATTCAAACACTTTATATACATTAGCTACACAAAACTTACACTATTATTAATTTAAAATTGAAAAATAATTCACCCATTTGCCTAGTTATCTAATGAAATTGTTTTGCAGTGTGTTTGCCATAATCCTAAAAAGAAGCAAAGTAGGAACAATTAGTTAATTTCAAAATTTAGTAATATATGAATTTATAATAATAAGCGTACCTTATCACAATTTTGTGTATCTGTTTGTAAAGTTTTAATTTTTTTACCCATCGTTACTTGTAGACTTGAGATTAAATTTTAATAACCATGTTAGATACATTATTTGTGTAGTTTATGAAATAAAAAGAGAAGGATAATATATTAATTAATATACTAAACCAAGTTTGAATGCGCGCGTGCGCACGCACACACATACACACACACATATATATATATACATATATATATATAGATAAAGTGTTCACTTTATATTTTGTAATAAATACATCAAACCAATTTGTTTATCATAATAAATAGCTTTATGGTGACATAATTAAATCTTATCCCTCTTATTCTCTTTGAATTTCATCCCACGCAACGAACAAAGCCTATGTGGTACTATATATGTGGTAATATATATATATATATATATATATATAGCTTTAAAAATGTATTGAAATTCTAAATGATTTAGAAGAGCATACAATATATCACTTTTGCTTTCGCTAAAGTTTTAATTTTTTTTCTTTTACGTATTTTATTTTATTTTTGCATAGTTGATACGATGTTGACTGAATATGTGATATCCTAATATCTCACATCGGAAAGGGAGAGAGAGTTCCTAGATTATAAAAAAAAAATCTTAGACCCTTATATAGTAACGAGACATTTTTTCAAGTGGTAAAGATCTTAACAGAACTTAATTAAGCGTGCTCACGTTGAAGTAATGCAAAGATGAGTGACCTCCTAGAAAGAACAAAACCGTAAGGATTTTTACTCAAAACGGACAATATCATTTCCATGAGAAGGATCGGGGTGTTACAAGTGGTATCAGAACCGACTCTCCCCACCTCCGAGTGTGGGCCCCTATTGTAATGCCCCGAAACCGGAGACATCTAAAGCGACAATTATCTACTAAAGCTGCGAAAAATTAATTAACGATAATACTCATACATGCCAAAAAGCAAAATAATGTAGAATTATATAATGCTGACCCAAATAAAATCTTTCTGAAGTACATCAAAAATCAAAAAAATAGGTGGACAGTGGCAGAAAATGATACTACGTGGTTGAAGAAGACTGGGGCGAAAGCGTAAAACTCCTAATCGCGAAAATCGATGCTCTATACATCCACGTTAGCTTACTTGTCAATAAGCTATTCTAGCTCTTCGGCACCTGACATGGAACGCCAAAGAAACTCACACCAACATACAAGTATTTTTCATACAACAGGTCACACAACGACAACGATTTATACATGACAAGAGATATGTTAATGATGATACATGCTCATTTAAAAAGTTTTACTTAAAGTTACTATAATTTTTTTAAAATTTATTTTTAGATAATTTTATATTCAATATATATTTTGTTTGATAGATTTCGACAAGTACATCTTAAAAATATAATTTTTATAAAAAAAAAATTTGTATAATAAAAGTTACGATATTTTTAAACAGTATAAAAAAAATTATGTAAAAAGTAAAAAAACTAAAAGCCTTTGAATTGAGAAACGGGATTTTTTAACTTTTTAGACTTTAAGCAAAAAGGCAAAAAATTCAACTTTAAACTGACTTAAAGTCTATTTCCAAACGAGGCCTAAGGTAATGAATTTCTATTTAGTGTCGGTTCTAACCAAGCGTGCCGAAAAAATGGACGGGATCCGTTATTTTAGTTGGTCCTCATTTTTCCCCACTTTGACTAACTTTTATCATTCATATTTTAGAGCTCATTTAGTAGATCATTCTTGTCAAAAATCATATTAATTGGATAACGGTAACTATCACGTTTTTATGAAACAAATTCATGGTTGTATTAAAAATCATATTTTTCCGTCATTTTGGTCCACTTTTTACACTACTTCAATTATCTTAATCGTTCGTATTTTTAGAGTTCATCAGGTAAAATATCATTCTTTTAAAAATTCATATTGATTGGATAATAGTAACTATACGTTTTGATCACTTTTTTATGAAATAAATTGACGGTTAAATGAAAAATTATATTTGTCGTATTTTTTAAATACACATGATGTCAACAAAATTGTACAAGTTTAATTGTTTTAGTCTGTGCACTTTTTGCCCCGAATTCATTTATCTTAGTCGTTTATAATTTAAGGCATTGAGTGGATATCATTCTTTTAAGAAATTTTGTTGAGTGGATAATAATAACTACACATTTGGATCGCAATTTTACGAAATAAATTGATGGTTATATTTAAAATTATATTTCCCGTCATTTTTAGACACAAATGTGATCCCATTCCCATCGTCCGATCAATTTCACTTTTAGAATAAATAGTGTACCATGGGAATCCTTTAATAAAATTAAAAATGGCACACAAAATGAAAGTAAAAAACTATTAGTGGATTGCCCATTAAATATTAGTTTTCTATAAACTAAAAAACTAAAAATATAAAATATAAACATGTATTAAAAATAAATAACAAAGAGAGAATAATTTTAAAGAGATCATGCATAAATCTTTCACAACAATAGAAATTTGAAGTTTTTTAAAAATAATTTAAGAGAAATCATGAGTAAATATCTCACAACAATAGAAACTTAAAATTTTATTGTTAGAAAGAGGGAGGATGAGAACCTCTATTTTTTCTTACTGGTTTCCTACAAATGGTGAATTTTTATATCTGTTCGACTTTGCATATCTGTGAGCATTATTTATAAAACCAAGCATTAATCATAAACTCAATGTGCAAAACATCATTAGACATTGAGCAACATGAAAAAAGTTGGTGCAGCAAAATATCACAAAGGCTAATTAGTGTTCTAACAAACGAGATAAACACTCGAATCCACGAGTAAGAGCTTCGAATCCACAAGGATGAGAAAAAAATTCTAAATATTATTGATGAATTGAATGATTAACCCTTAGGCTTACACATTTATTTATACTAGTAGACAGCTTTTAATTCCGGTATAAGAATAAACCATAATAGGAAAATAGCAATTAATTAGACTATTTTTTCCCACCAAGTCTAACAATAAAAGAAAACTAAAAATCTAGCAGCATAACTAAAAGAAGATTAACATGCCAAAATAGATAGCACAAAAATAAAAAATTATAAAAGAAAATAATTAAGAAATTCTAAAAACAAAACGTAATCAATTTCTCAATTTCTTCTTTTACTTTTGCCAGTTCAATTGTTTTAGAAATGTTTCGGCCACTTGTTCTACATTAATCTCTTCTAATTGGAGAGAACTCGACCTCGAGTTCGAATCTGGATATAGCAGCTCCTCTGCGTGATACTAAATAGGTCCGCGACATTGAATGTCTTGAAAATTTTCATGTCATCGGGCAGATAAATCACATAGGCATTATCACTAATATTTGTCAACACTTTGTACAGATCATACTTTCTAGACTTCAACTTATTATGAGCTCCTACTAGAAACCTCTCCTTGTGTAAAAATATCATTACCGAATCTCCTTCCTTAAATACAGTACATTAGTGTTTATCAGCTGCTTCTTTATATTGGACATTAGTTTCTTTCAACTTTTGCTTCACTGCTTCTTGTACTGCTTGAGCTTGCTTAGCCATGGTCTTAGCAGCAACACTCACATTTGAAGCTCATAGTAATCAAATTAGATCCATTGCATGTCTTAGAGGTGTTACATATACCAAAAAAAAAGGTGATTTCTCAGTGGCATTGTGAACTACACTGTTGTAGGCAAACTCGGCTTGTGGCAGAGCGTAATGTCAATGCTTCAATTTATCCCCATAAATACTGCGAATTAAGTTGCTCAGAGTTCGATTGGTAACCTCTGTTTAACCATTCGTTTGGAGGGGTGCTGTCGAGCTGCGGTTTTGTGATGTGTCAAACATCTTCCACAAGGTTACCCAAAAATGGCTAAGGAACTTCACGTCTCGATCAGATGTAATCAACTGAGAAACTTCATACAAGCGAACTACCTCTCGAAATAATAATCGGGCTATATGAGAGGCGTCTGACGTCTTTCAACAAGGAATAAAGTGATCCATATTAGAGAATCTGTCAATAATCACAAACATAGAATTGACTCCTCGTTAGGTACGAGGAAGGCCCAGCACAAAATCTATAGACAAATTCTCCGAAATATTGTTAGGAACAGGTAAAGGCATATTAAGACTAGTATTTTGAGATTGACCTTTTGATACCTAACATGTATAACACCTTCTTACAAAATTGCAAACATCTCTCTTTAACTGAGGTCAAAAGTACCACTCCTCCAATCTTGCAACGTTCTTATCTCTTTCCAAGTGCTCACTCAATCCTCCACTATATAGGTCTCGAACTAACTTTTCTCGCAATGAAGTCATGGGAATGCAAAGTCGATTACCTCAAAATAGATACCCATCAGTTATATGAAAATCACTAACAGGCTACTTCTCAACACATTTAGTCCAAATCTCTATAAAATATGCATCATCGTTGTACAACTCCTTCAAGACTTCAAAGCCCACAACCTCATGGGCTAAGGTTACTAATAAATTAGCTCGGTGGCTCAATGCATCTGTAACTCGATTCAAAACCCCTGACTTATGCCAAATTGTGAAAGAAAACTTTTAAAGGAAGGTAGACCATCGAATATGTATACTGTTCAAATGTTTCTGGCTATTTATAAATTTCAAAGCCTAATTGTCACGCCCCAAAATCTGGGTCACGTGAACCACTCAAGTAAAACCCATTTTTTGGTACCAGAATCTACCAAAACCATCCACATTCAAGCAATCAAAGAACCAACCCGAAAACGAATGAAAAACCTTTGAAAAATGCACTTTCGAGGGTTTAATTTAAGTCAAAAAATAGTCTAACAAAATTGGGTCAAGGTCCCAAAAGCCAAACCTTTAAAACAAACCAACAAGATTTTTTCAAAATCTTCCCAAACCAATCGATCGGTCCAGTGATCGATCGAGCGGTCCTTAATAGTGCTCAATTTTTCTTCCTACCTACAAACAACCGAGGCATGCAAAAGACCACTCGATAGACCGATTAATCGGTCCATCAAGCGGTCTGGCCCTAGACCATTTTTCAAAAGTCAAACCTTGGAAATCCAACACTTAAAAAGTTTTCTAGCTTTATCAACACATACAAGGAAAAATGAAATAACTTTAAAGGTGCCAAAAACTTGATCCAAAACCTCCCTCGAGACACAAGAGTTGAAATTAAACAATAAATCAACCAAAAACTGTTTAGATAACATTAAAATCACCTAATCAACAACCGTTTCAAACTACCAAGGAACTAATAAAATCACCCAAGGTTTCTCTCGTTCACATACAACATACATGCATTGGAATCATAACTTTGAGATTTACAAAACATATACTATCATATATAAAACGTATTACAACGATTACATAATTCATAATAACTAAAAATAAAAAAACTACAAGTTTTCTAATCCGCCGTCACCCTTTGAACTTCACCACTTCAAGCCAAAGGATCAAGATCACCTGAAAGTGTTTGAATCCAACAACGCGAGCCAAAACCCAATAGGAATATACTAGCATGAATTAAAAGTATATTATGTAATTACCATTTATATGAACAACTCAACCACGCATGCCCTTTAAAATGATTTTTCTCCAAAACTACGATTGTTCACATAACCCAACGACGTCTCACAATTTGAAAACACCACAAGAATCATTTTAGTTCTCCACAGGGTTTTCAAACCAAAAGAATTTACACAACCATAATGATTTACACGTATTGACATTATCACACCGGGGATAATGGCAGCAAGTATAAAATCTCGTCTATTGACCTAGGTCTGGGGCATCTAATAGCTCGCTAGGTAATGACAAGTTCTATACCTTGCCACAACAACATAAGCCTTCCATTGGGACAACCATTTCATTTATGGGGATTAACCCGAAAGAGTGAAACACCTATTTGCACAAATTTTTGAACTTTCACAGAGGAGCAATTGAGGCCTACATTCACCATATTTGTTACGGTACATTTACAAAATCATTAAAGGCACACAACTTATCCATTAATTTGATTAAAGGTACACAACCAGCCCATCTAAAATCATGGAGATAAATCAATATTTTTGCACAAAGCTATCCCCAATTTAACCAAATATTTTAAAAACTCATGCTCAACCCTAAAAGTTAGCTCCAAACACCAAAATTCATATTTTTGCAACATTCACATAATTTTCTCTTGTTTTCAAAACATATATTCATGAAAATCATATATACATGTATCCACCAACTTTGTAATAAACCTTACAAACTCAAAACATTCTTTTTAATCAATCAAACAAGGTTTAATCTCACAATCCAACATTTATAACATTTAAACACAAAAAAATACGTATAATCACATATAACACTCTTGTAAAGCAAGATAGTCTACAATCCTACCGTAGAGAGTTAAAAACTCAACGCTTTAACTTTTCGCAAAAAACCAACTTCGTCGAAATGAGATTTTGTTTCGATGGATGTGAAGTTCTTGGCGTGCACAGCACCGTTCCACCATCGCAACGCCAAAAATACACCAAGAGCAAGGAGAAATCTAGAGAGAAGTCTAAGGTTTGAGCTTTTCTCCAAGAGAGAAGGAAGAGAAACTTGTTTTAAAAGCTTTGGATCAAAAACCAATGAGAAAGGTCGGTCACGCGCACACTTAACCCCAACAGATCGGTCAAGCAGTCCAGCCTAGAAAATTCCTAACTTTTCACATCCATACCCATGTGCAATTTATAATACGTCGAGAAAATGTTACAAAATTGAAAAGAAATCGGGCCTCACAACTCTTTCTTCCTTAAGAAAATTTGCCCCCGAAATTCGCTACACGGTTAAGAAGAAAACAACTTCGGGTACCTAGCACGGATTTCGGACTCAAGCTCCCACGTAGCTTCTTCAACTCCGTGATAAAGTCACAAAATCTTGACGTAAACAATGGTTCTCCCTCTCAACACTTGCTCATTTGTGACCAAAATCTTTACGGGTCGTTCCTCAAAAGAAATATCCCTATCCACCCACAACCCAGCCTAATCTAAAACATGTGGCAGGTCAGGCTCATGCTTTTGAAGCATAAAAACATGAAACACTTTGTGTACCGAAGACAACTGGGCAAGTAAGGCCAAACGGTATGCCACCTCCTTAATCCTCTCAAGGATTTCAAACGACTCAATAAAGCACGGTGATAACTTTTTGCTACGGCCAAATCTCAACAAATCTCGGCGTGAAAAAATCTTTAAAAACACGTGGTCTCCCACCCCAAACTCCAAAGGCCTCCTCCTTTGATGTGCTTAATTCTTCTGACGGCTTTGGGCCGTCACCAAGCGTTATCGAATTATGGTAATCTTTTTTGTTGTCTCCCGCACCAAGTTAGGTCCCAAAACTGTTTCTTCTCCCGCATTTGTCGAACATACCTGTGATCTACACAGCATGCCATCAAGGCCTCGAAAGGTGTCATCCCAATACTGGACTGATAGCTATTATTATATGTGAACTCTGATAATGGTAAGTGATCCTCCCATGAACCCTGAAAATCTTGTACATAAGCTCTCAGCATGCCCTCCAAGATCTATTTGGTGCGTTTGGACTGACTGTCTGTTAGAGGGTGAAAAGCAGTACTAAAAAGCAAATTAGTCCCCAAAGATGACTGAAGCTCTGTCAAAAGTGTGACATGAAGGGCGGGTCCCGATTGAAAATAATAGATACAGACACCCCATCTAACCGAACAATCTCAGTAACATACAGCTTACTCAATTTATCCAAAGAATCCTTTACATGTATGGGAAGAAAGTGAGTAGATTTTGTCAGTCTGTCAACCACAACCCAAATAGCATCATATTCCTTAGGCGATCTAAGAAATCTAGATACAAAATTCATCGTGATGTTCTCCCACTTCCATTCTGATACAGGTAACGGTTGGAGCAACTCTGCTAACCTCTAATGTTTTTCCTTTACTTGCTAACAAGTAAGGCATCGAGAAACAAACTAAGCTACTTCCCTCTTCATTCTCTTCCACCAAAACTTTCGGCGTAGATCATGATACATCTTAGTGCCTCCCAGGTGCACTACAAGATGAGAATGGTGGAAATCACATAACATTTCTTCATGGCACAACTCTGGCACAAATACTCTTTTAGCAAATCTTAAACTCTGATTCGGGCTCACAACCCATCCCTTGGTGTCCTTCCCACTAGCAACATGGTTCCATAACATCTGAGTTTCCTAATCTGCCTATTAAGCTTCCAAATCACGAGCAATCAACATGGGTTGTGAAATCACCAAAAATAAGGTCGCCCCCTCCTCTGTCTCTTTGAGACACAAATTAAATTCCACAACCTCTTGAAGCATGTCCCACTCTCGCACAGCAACATAAGCTAAGGAACCATGATATCTCCTACTGAGAATTTCGGCCACGACATTGGCCTTTCTCGGGTGATACTACAGGTCAAAATCATAGTCCACCATAAACTCCATCTATCGTTGTTAGCATAGATTCAAGTTCTTCTGAGAAAACAAGTATTTCAAGCTCTTGTGATTGGAGAAAACCTCAAAATGCTTATTGTAAAGATATTGCCGCCATGCTTCAAAGCAAAGATCATGGCTACCAACTCCAAGTCATGTATCGAATAGTTCTATTCATAAATCTTTAACTGTCGAGATCCAGAAGCCATAACCTTACCCTCCTGCATCAAAACACATCCCAAACCATCATGCGACGCATCACAATAAATTGTGTAACCCAAACCCCGTTCTGGAATAACCAACATTAGTGCACTGGTTAATCTCTTTTTCAGCACCTGAAATGCCAACTCACAAGACTCATTCCAAAAAAACTTAACTCTCTTCCGCGTAAGGCGTGTCATTGGTGCGAAAAATTGAAAAAAGTCTTTCACAAATCATCGGTAGTAGCCTGTCAAACTTAGAAAGCTACGAATCTCAAACACATTCTTTAGTGGTTCCCAACTCATCACTACATCAATCTTTGAAGAGTCTACAGATACTCCATCTCCCGGCACCACATATCCAAGAAACTTCACCTCTGGCATCTAAAACTCATACTTCTCAAATTTTGTACGCAATCGGTGCTCTCTTAAAAGCTGCAGAGTGATGCGTAGGTGTTCTTCGTGCATTTCCCTCGATGGTGAGTAGATAAGAATATCATCCACAAATGACTACAAAACTATCAAGGTACTAATGGAATATGCAGTTCATCAAGTCTAAGAATGTTGCAGGTGCATTTATCAAACCGAACGGCATGACTAAAAACTTGTAATGACTATAACGAGTCTAAAAGGCGGCCTTTGGTATGTCCTCTTCCTTGATTCTCGATTGGTGGTACCATGACCTCAAGTCAATCTTTGAAAAATAACTCGACCCCTATAATTGGTCGAACAAATCATCAATCCTCGACATAGAATACTTGTTTTTCACCGTCACCTAATTTAACTTTCAATAATCAATGCATAACCTTAAGGATCCATCTTTCTTTTTGGCAAAAAATGTGACGCCCCGTCCTTCGGGCACGTCGGGATATATATAAATATAAATAAAGGGATATTCTAGCCATTTATTCATATACGTTAGTTATTACATCATAAAGGAGTTCTGAACCGTTCAAAGTACTTAATTATTATAGTTTCACAAAGAAATTTTAAAAATTACACTAAGCATGAGAGAACTGAATATAAGTATAAAAGCAGAGGTCTCAACTCCTCAGAATGCATCAGCGAAATTCACGTGCTCTTAGGACTCACCCTGTTCTTCAAACTCTTCTTCTCCCTCTGGGACAACTTCCTCCAAGAACTCCTCCCTACCTGTGGGACGAACGCCATGAGCCAAGGCCTAGGAGCAAAATACTCTAACCTTCTAACTAATTTCACGGTAAAACATCCACTACAACACATACCATATAACACCTAGTACAGTTTATAGTCAAGGAGATAGACAAATTTATAACAGGGTAGCAGGTAAGTAAATAAACATGTGTGTATGAAATGCAGATGCCCAACCCAAAATGCA
>JAULJZ010137888.1:0-10699 GCA_032270985.1 Heliamphora pulchella | reverse complement strand
GGTTTCTATTTTTGTCAGAAACCTCAGGGGTGGTCAGTCAAATTTATCTATTTTTTTTTATTAAAAGATAACAAAAGGTCCACTAAAAACGAAAATAAGTAATATAAAATTTAGCTTATTGCTTATTTTTTTTTTTTTAGACTTTTTTTATATTTTAAATTTTTTTACTTTTTCGATTCGTTTAGATGAGAAAAGTCTAAAAGTATAATAGTTTGACTAAATGATGAAAAAAGTTCACCAAAAATAAAAATAAGCAACAACAAATAATCAAATAAGCAATTATCCCAAACAAGGTATGTTTCTCTTCTCACTTTCTTGGACACGTGGACAACTTATTTTCTGCCAGTTACATACAAATTAAAAAATCTAATTTTTTTATAAAACTATTCAACTTTTCATATTAATGTGGAAATCATTGGAAACTTTTCATTATACCCATAAAATATCCCTATTACAATTATTATTTATCATCCTTTTATTAGAAAAATCATTTCAAATTAATAATTATCAGCATATTCTTGTTTATTTATTTATAGAACTGAGTTCTATCTGAATTCAAAAAATTCAAAATATTTGAAATTTATTTAGATTTTATTTATTTTACATAAAAACTCTGGCCTACTTTAAAATAAAAAGTATTTTGTTTATTGTTATTTTTTTATTTTTTGATCAATTTTCTTTTACTTTTTAGTGATAAATTGAAAAAAATTTGCCAAAAGAGTTTTTAGAAAGTACTAAAGATAAAATTAAGAAAAGAAATCCGACTTATTAACTTCTTATGGCTTTTATGATTTTTTTGTCAAACTTTTTACTATTTCTATTTCTATTTCTATATGTCTCAACAATAAATCTTTTTTTTTAGAAAAAGTAAATTAAATAATAAAAAATACTAAGAAAAAAATAAAATAGAATAATATAATAAATCATTATTCTAAACTGGGTCACTTTTAACCAATTTTTTAACGAGCCAAACATTAGACTTTTATACTGATTATTCCTAAAAATCAATAAGGAGCAATATTAGGACTTTTTTTTTTATAAAAAAAAATGCTATCCGCAGTTCACTAATAAATAAGTTATATAAGAATATTTAGGTAAAATATATTAATATCTTGTGCAAATAGTAGACCATTTTTTACAAGTGTTTCAGTATTGAAATTTTTTACTCCTGTTAAATAATTATAAAAAATGCTAACCAGCAACTGAAAAGTAGTTAATAAGTAATGCATAAATATATATGTAAAAATAATAAGTTATGCCTCTAAAAGTATAGTGGTGGTGTTTGGTATTACTGAAACTAATAGTTTATATGTTATAATTTTTAGTAAAAATTGTGAGTGCTTGATAAAGAGTATAACTTGTAACTAAAATAGAAGAGAAAATAATTATATATTGTAGCAAAAATTATGAGTATTTGAAAAAATTTATAACTTATAACTAAAATTAGTAACAGAAAACTAAAAATTATAGCAGAAGGCTTTTCCAAACACTCCAATGATACTTAATTTTTTTTATTGCATACATTAATATATTAATCAACGACCCTAGATTAGCATGACCGAACTATTTTATTTAAGCATGATAATGACTACCGCTTATTAGACATTGATTAGCAAAAATAAATAAAAATAAATTCTAATATTAATACATTATTAGAAGTGAAATCTATTACTTTTATAAATAATATCAATACACTATATATATCTATAAATTTTTTATACATTATTCATTGTCCATTATTAGTGTTTTTGTTTAATTTATTGGTGTTTTTCGGTGTTGCTGAAATAATTGCTTACAAATTGTAGTTGAAAAACTTATAAATATGAGTGTCTGTGGCATAAGTTATACGCGTGCAATAATTAATTTATTATAAAAAAATAAATTAGGAAAAAAATTAAATTAAATGTAATCTTTAAAATTAAGATTTAAAAGAGAGGTGTTTGAAAAAAAATTGAAGCAGTGATATGAAATATTTTTTTTTACTTTAATCCCCTTATTACTATTAGATGAGTAACTATAACAATAAAGAACAATATTATTTTTTAGGGTAGTTTTGAAATGAGTCTGAGTTGACTTTAATTTGTTCTTCACACCAAACTAATCTCTGACTTTATATAATAATATAGATAATTTGTAATAAAAATTATGAGTGTTTAAAATAGATGCTAATTTATTGTTAAAATTATTTATTTATAAAAAAAATAATGATAATTTATAATATAAATTATTAGTATTTAAAAAAGTTATAATTTATTATTAAAATTAATATAAAAAATTATAAATTATAATTTTAGCGCCGCCAAACACCATAATTATTGGTGACCCTGATTAACGGTACCGTTTTAGAAAAAAAAAAAGGTGGGGTGACTTTAAGTACCGTGATTGTAGCTGAAAACGCGTTTTTTCCTCTTTTGTGTGCGAGTGTGACAGACCAAAATAGGGATGCTGCGCTTAGCACTTTGTATGAGATATTTGTAAAATACATTTTTATGATCGAATTCGTTAATTACGTAAAAATTGTCGAGTTGATTTAGTATGTGAAATTTAAGATTCATTTGATACTTATAACTAAGTAATTGAATAAGATCTCCTAATATTATTTTATAAATAAATAAATAAAAATTATAATTAAAAAATATTATTAATAAATGTTACCCAATCACTCTGTTATAAATATCAAATGAATTTAAAATTTTATATGTTAAGCAAACTTGACGAATTTTACGTAATAAACGAATTTGACCATAAGAATATATTCCTTAAATCACTCCAAACAAAGACAGCACTACCGGGCTGTCTTTTAAACGCAGCACTGTTCCGGTTCCCCAAAATCGTATCTGATATTTTGAAGCAGTTGAGCGGTGTTGGCGAAATGATTTGCAACAAGCAAAAGTATTACAGGAAAAGGTTCTCCTTTTCGGTCCTTTATATATTAGGAATCATTTGGTAATTTAATTTTAAGTTAAATATTTTGTTTAAAATTATTTTAAATTAAATAAGTTAAAAGTTTTTTTTTGGTGAATTGAAGGATTGATTTTTAAGCTAAAAAACAATAAATTAAAAAATTTGGATTAAAGTAGGCCTCAAGCCAAATGAAATTTAAATCAAAAAAGAGTTGTTATAATTTTTAAAATTTACTTTTATATAATTTTATATTTAATATAGATTTTATTTGATAAATTTTGACAGCTAAATTTTAAAAGAAAATTTAGAGTTAGGTCAACTTTTTAGTAGTAAAATAGTTTTAATCCCATCTAATCTTTTTTATTGGGATTGGCACGTGTCAATTTTAATTATTTGAAATACCATTAAATTATATTTTTAGAAGATTTCTTTGATCAAATCCTTTAAACAGGAATCAAAAATCCCGTTCCAAAAATCTCTTCTAAAATTACCACTACTCTAATTCTGTTGTCATTTTCATTTTCCATCGCTGTAATCACCATCGAAATGTTGTCGTCGCCGTCGTCTTCATCCTTTGCATCGCCGTTGTCAGCCCAGACGTCGTCGTCTTTTATTGCCTTTGTTGTCATCATCCATTGCTAATTGGTACATGTATCAGTTTTAAATACCTTTATGACTCTGCCATGTAGTTTCAGTGATACCATAGCTCAAACACAACTAATACATGTATTAATTAAACTCTACCTTATATTTACAATGATCTCACAGTTCAAACACAACTGATTGCAAAATTCCTTTCTTTATAAGATTTACTGCTTGGAAGGAATCCAATTCAATTTCTACGTTTCTCATTAATGCATAATTGTGATTTCTCTATAAATAGCCCATAATTTAATTTCAATGCTTGATTTTGCATCAATTCTTCCAAAGAAGTCCATCACCTAGTTTACTGAGATAATGTATATATGTATTGGGTAGTACTACCGTTTGGGTTAAAAATGAACAATTTATTTTATTTTATTTTATTCTTACATTTTTCTTATGTTTTAGTTATGATTTTATTTAGTTTGTCTTGATGAAAGTAATTAATTTTTTTATTAAAGACAAAATAAGAAAATATAACTTTAAAAAAATCCATCTTTTGATTATTTTTTAAATCTGTCTTGATGAGAAAATTGTAAATAGTATAAAATTTTAATCAAAGCTAAAAGTTGAAAAGCAAATCTAATAAACTTTGCCAAATGGCCCCAAAGTTTTAAATATTTGGCTTGTGAGATGGAGAGTTGTGTAGTAATTGTCATAAATTCTGTATTCCTAGTTATGTAAGAGTTTAAATAGTATGTGTCGATTTCAAAATATAATTCAAGTAGTCACTAAGTATTTTAGTTTAGTGTTCACGTTCACTATACCATTTTTATTTTAATGGACAAGAAAGAATTGTACTGAACTAAAACATGTGTGGAACCCATATTTTTAGAATTTTTTTTACCTACTAACCCCACGTTTGGTTCATCATATCAGATTATTAGTTCCCATACAAATAGTTCGGTATTTTTGAAATTATTTATCCCATCCCACCCCTAGAATTATCTATTCTCCCATGGATGATTATCTTTCTGCCTTGTCCAATATTTAAAAATAATTCTTTAATTCTTATCCCAAATTTTATTCTAATTTAACTAACTATGATACAAATAATATCAATATACATAATTCTATTCACTATTCTATGATATTAAGAAAAATATACAAAATCTACTTATTATTTATCTCTCTTATTTTATTCAAATCCTACATATTAAATATGGCCTATAAAAATATGAATGGATTAGAAAGTGAGGTACTCTTAAATAAAATAAAATAATGGAAAATAACATGATAATAGAAGGTTTCTTATTAAAAAAACTCAATAACTATTTTATCTCCCAATGCACACACATGTATATTTTATCCTCACAAGGCAATAGACTAAAAAGTGTTTCTATAAAGTATTGAAAAGGCAGTTATCACCATTAATTTTATTAAATTTGTAACAAAACAATATTAACAAAAAAAAATAATTTATTTATATAATGGCTAGTATAAATAGGCTACTAATAATTTATGCTATTTATAACAGATAAAAACAACTTAAAAAAATAATAACAATAGAGACCCTTAGGTGTTCATTATTTTGGATTCATGAGTGTTTGGCTTCCCTTGGCAAAAGGCTTAAAATTCAGTTTTTTGCTTTTTAGCTTAGAGTCTAAAAAATAAAAAAATGCTCATTTGAAAATCTAAAGACTTTTAACCTTTTAGCCTTTTTGTCGTTTTACATAAAATAATATTATATATTTTTAAAAAATATTACAATTTTTATTATCCATATCATTTTTTATAAAAATTATATTTTCAAAATTTACTTGTCAAAATCTATCAATCAAGATTTATATTGAATATAAAATTATATAAAAATAATTCTTTAAGAATTTTAACATTTTTTTCTACCTTAAAGCCTTTTTTTTTTTGGCTAAAACCACTTTAACCTAAGCCATTTGGCTTATTATTTTTTGGTTTAAAATCAGATTTATGGTTCACTAAATAAATTTTTTTGTTTATTTAGTTTAAAGTAATTTTAAGTAAAAAACTTGACTTATAGCCAAGTTGCCAAACAAGGTCAAATTGCCAACATTTCATACAAATAATCTTCCCATCTTTAACCAATTCTTAACTTTAATTTAAATCTTTATATTTTTAGATTTATCACATCACAAGAAATTAAAAGTTAAAAATTCTAGACTAAAAACTTTAAAAATTAGGAAAGGTGGAAAAAGTTGTTTCAATCAGAATAGAATATATTTCTGTTTTTAATTAACAATTTTAAAAATTTTAGTCAAAATAAATTACTTGTACAATTTTCATGATGAGGGAAACTAAAAAATTAAAAATTAAATACAAATATAAATACAAAAAAATGTAAAAATGCCAAAAAAAAACTAACTATTTAGTAGAAATTTTGCTAGACACATAATTTTTCTGTATTGCAGGAATAGAATGCAAGTGAGAACCAAAAAAATATATTTATTTTCCTTCTGGTGTTTGGTTATTAACAATAAGTAGGATGAAAATAGAATTATTAATTATTTTTTGTGTTTAAGTATATTAAGAAAGTGGAATGAAAAAAAAAAATTAAACAAACTCTAATCAACTCTCAAATATTAACAAAAGAAATTTACCAAGATTTCATAAAATATGGATAAAATAATATATTTGTTTTATATTTTATATACGCTATGTTTATAAATAAAGGCGTATTATTTATAATATGTATCATATATCATATATAAATAAGACTTATATAATAACGAAACTTAATTTTTTAAAAATGTTCTACATGTCAATTTTCTAAATGGTATATTTTAAATTAAATCTACGATCAATATTAGTTTTTACAAAAATGTATTCTCTTCTCTCTTTACGGTAATTGAACGGTTGAGATACATTTTAATTTAAATTCTAAGCTCAAGATTGATTTGATTAAAAAAACTAATATAATCAATTCTAATAGAAAAACATTTTATTTTTAAAATATAAAAATTACTTTTAAACTCTCACTTAATTTATTGTAAAATCAATAAGATAGAAAATAATAACATATAAAATTTAATTTATAATTATTTTTCTATTTTAAAAGGCTTATAATATCTAAAATAGACTAAATCAATTTAATATTATTTATAGCTAAAAACTATTTTTACATGTTTTTACATTTTTGGGTAAGTTTTGTTTTGGGTAAGAATGTTTTTATATTGTTGAAATCATGAACTTTATTAGTTGATAATTTGTTATATGAATAATTTGCTCTTTCATATGACATAGAAAGGAAAATAAAAATGATAATAACATTATATGCATAATTTAAAAATATTATGTGTAGGCACCTAATTAATAGGAGGGTTTTAATTATTCCAATTTTAACGTGGGTTTGATTTTTAGTGAACACGAATAAAGTGGCATAAAATTATATTGAGTTCATATTAAGTGGATAAGTTTATTTAAACACGAATAATTAATATATATTATGAGATGTATTACATATAAGACATATATGAAGATATGTCTAAAAATTTAAATATAGGGAATTGATATTCCCACTTCCCTTTTGTATAAATATACTTTAAAATTTGTCTTTAATGCCCTATTTGGATAAATGATTTATTGATTTATTTAACTTATAAGCAGTCAAATAAACAATTTCGTTTGGTTTGTCAAATAAGTAAAATTTAAACCAATATGCAAACAAGCCAATATTTAAAAAAGCTAATAAGCAAATAAGTTAATAAGCCAAATAAACCAAAAATAAATTAAAAATAAATCAAATAAGTCAAAATAAGCAAATAAGCAAGTGTCCTCTCAAACGAAATAAATAAGCAAATAAGCCAATTGAGCCAAACAAAGTAACTTATTTTTATCTTTGCTTATTTGTCAATAAACAAATAAGCAAATAAACAAGTTCATCAAACGGGGCCAATATTTAAAATTACATAAGACATACTTTTCAATGAACAGTAAAATTCAAATTTTAGAATGCATTTGTGAAAAAGTGGAGTGAAAATATCATATCCCTAAATATAACATACTATATAGATTATCATATATTATATACATATAAATATCCTAAATTTATGAGATTATTAATACATAATAATAATATTTTTTGTATTATATATTGTTGTATTTATGCAGATTGTTTCAAGAAATATAATAGAGATAATAGTTTTGCACAATTTATATTGGCCCCGTTTGACTACTCCTTGTTTATTTGTTTATTGGCTTATTTGCATATTAGCAAATAAGCCAAAGCATTTAAGTCACTTCGTTTGGTTAATTTGCTTATTTACTTATTTACTTATTTGACTATCCAAACGAGTTTATTTGGTTTATAAGTCAGCTTATTTGCTTATTTGGCTACCCAAACGAGCTTATTTGCTTATTTAGCTATCCAAACGAACTTATTTTCTTATTTGTTTATTCAATTTTTGGCTTTTTTAGCTACCCAAACGACGTGACTTATTTTTTGACTTATAAGCCAATAAGTAAATAAGCAAGGTTACCCAAACGGGGCCATTATTTAAATACACAAATAATATATATCTTATATGTCTATAAATAGGTAAATATATAATATATTATTATGCTATTGATTAGTATATATAAATGTTTAATGAATTATTACTTTATATGATAATATATTTAAAATATATAATATATAACTTGAAGGGTGGCAGTGGCACACACGTGTAAAAATTAAAATGAAGTAATTATTATAATTTTTTTTAAATATTTGTTAAATCTATCCTTAAAAATAATAGTTTTAATATTTTAGAACAATAGACAATTAAAAAGCCTATAATATCAATTGGTGTTCTCCCTTATATATTAAAATAGATAAAATAGATAATTTTGTGTATTTACATTATTGCTTTTCTTTATACTGATATCACGTTACAATAGAATATTTATTTTTAAATTTGTGAAAAAGAATAGTTATTTTTAATTTTTGTTAAAATAGAAATTTTATTAAAATGATAATCTCACTTTAAGCATACACACCAATAATAAAAAATAAAATAAAAAATTAAAATGACCATCCTATCCCAACTCATGGCAAATATGGGGTTAACATTGGGTTGAATATAGTTACAATGGTTACCGTTTTTGAAATAAAGTTCAACGGTTCAGATGATGGTTAGATGGGACACATTTCATGTTTCTGATTTGCTTAGAGCAGATATCTGTGTACTTGATATATGTTTTAAAAATACATAGATAAATTCATTTGTATAAGATAAATTCATCTGTATAAATAACACAGATAAATTTATCTGTCTTTTATAAAATAAGATGACAGATAAATTTATCTGTATGCATTATATATAAATTTATCTGTATTGTAAGCGATTGGATCTCGCGCGTAAAAAATTTTGTTGTTGGATCTTGCGTGTTAAAACTTATTTTTTGGACCTTTCGCTGAAAGTCCCAACATTAAATTACTTGCGGTGTTTGGCAAATTTACTTTTTGTATTTTTTAATTTTTTTGTTATTAATTTTAATTATAAGTTATATTTTTTAAAAATACTCATAATTTCTATTATAAGTTATAATTATTTTTTTATTTTAATTATAAATTACAAAAATTTATCAGACACTCACAACTTTTGTTAATTTTTCGTACTTCAACTACAAATAATTGTGTATTTATATTATTTATTTTCAGATCTGAAATCTTTTTTGCTAAATTTACTCATTATTTGAGTTACTGACTCTAAAGAATAGCCATGCTATGTTGGTTTTCTTTTCTACTAAATTTATTTATAAGTTACGACACGCCTTTATGAAATTGAAATCGCTAAGTAATCGTTGGTTAATCATAAGCTGGTGAATTTATTTTTGGGTAATGTACACACTACTCGTTACACTATGGGAGTTGGCCATATCAAAGTTCGGTGTAGTAAAATAAAGTGAGATGCTATATTTCCAGTATTGGATTTATATTCGAATGAACCTCGTAATCGTGCACCAACTAGACTAGTTACGAAATTACATTGATAGCTTCGACTCGTGTCCTAACTCGTCGCAGAGCTAGATTTACCTCAATTATTTGTCTCCTCCCTTTAGCTTTCTTCAAATTAGCTTATGCTATTTCAAGAATTTGCAATGTTTCTTGTAGATCAATGTCACTATTCTTCTCCGCATCATTTACTAAAACAATTATCTCTTTATTGGCTTTGATAATTAACCCTTTACACATTTAGGTTTTGATCTTCGGCCATCCTAGTTCTCAGGATCTAACACAATTTTATTTTTATTTTTTTCCTTTTTAATATGTAAAAAAGGTGTTGATGCGTTCTATCTACATAGAAAGATATACCCTCTTCCACATATTACTGGTGGATGCTACAGCAGTTTTTCAACTGTAACATTACTTTCCAAGGAAATATGATTTGAGATTCAAAATTTCAATAAACTCTTTTTTTGCTCAAGAAGTAGATTCAAAATTAAGGTAAGCAATAGTAAATATGAAAATAAGAACTTCTATTTGCGAAATTAGTGAAATACGATTTACTTTCAAGATGCCTTGGTGGTGAAATGGTAGACACACGAGACTCAAAATCTCGTGCTAAGAAATGAGGAGATTTAAGTCCTCTTCAAGGCATAATAGGGAGAATGCTCATTGAATGAGTAATTCAATAAGAGAGCTCGGATCGAATAGAGATATCAATACCTATTCGATCCGAGCTGAAATTGGAATAAGTTCGGAAATAGATCACGAAATCTTGGTGATCTTCTCTTCATTTACAATAAGAAACAACCACCAGTGGTTGGTGCAGTAGCAGCTAAGTCTCTGTTCCCAAATTCAATGAAAAAAGGGTTTTAGATGGGATAGATAGAAGAGTTTGAAGCAGTACGAAAGAGTTTGAATTGGTGAGTGACTTTAGGATTTCATGTTGGAGGACAATCTCATTCTTAAGATTGTTGGGAGAAATTCAACGCCATAATAAAAATTATACATGCTCGGTGATGCAGAAAATACATCTTTATTAACTTTTAACAATTACAATAAACTAAAATTATAGGAAAATGAAACAATAGAAATAACAGGAATAGAATATGCAAACCGAGTGCTGTAATCGCAGTTTCTTTAAGAATGATTCACCGCCTACCGATGGTGTTGTAGGTTTCCACCGGCGTCACTCTCCCAGGATAAAACGGCTACACGATCGTTGGAACACCACCAAGGATCGGCTACGAACGT
>JAULJZ010137867.1:0-10700 GCA_032270985.1 Heliamphora pulchella | reverse complement strand
GTTGGGCTGAATGACAATATATTAATGATTTCACAAATATAAGACAAATTAATATAAAATAAAATAAAATAATTGTTAAAACCCTTATGAGTTCATCACCGTGGGGTAGAAGAATCAGATGTCTTTTATTTTATGAACATGAAAAGTTTATCACCGTTGGATAGACAAACTTTTGATTAATATATTAGATTATATTAATTGTCTCAAAAATTTAATTACATACAATATTAATCTTCCGTTGGGCTGATCAATATTAGTGAATACATAAGGTGTGTAACAAGTAGTCACATGACATTATTATGACCATTACTTGTAGCTTTTTGAAAAATATATGATTTTAACTTGATAATATATATTTAGCAAGTTTTAATTTAGAAAACAAGTTTACAAGTATAGATCAATTTCATGCATTAAAATTACACACTAAGACATTACCATTATGCTTCATTTATCAAAATTGAAACGTTGGCTCTGATACCAATTGTTAAATATTTGTGCGAAAGATATGATAAGAACCGATTTCAATTAGATACATGAAAACAATATTAATCATTTTATAATACGAATACTTAAAAATATATCTTGATCCATGATGTTATAAGCTCCTGTTAGAAAGAGAACTTAGACAAGAAAGATACTGATCTCTAAGTTGTTTGTGTGTAGAGGATCTTTAAACTATTTTTTTTTCTAGGTGATGGGAGCCATGTACATCATGTGGTGTCAAGTTCAAATTTCAAACTTAGACTTGGACTTTGGAATAGAGAGTGTGATTTGGGACCTTACACTATTTATACTAGTTGTCTTTCCATCAAAAATATTTAACAATTATAAAGACCACTAATGAGTTCATAAGTTAGGAAAATGTATCTTAGAAATTCTTAATGAAATACATAATGAATCTCTCAAATTCATTGTATAATTCTAATGTATATCTCCCATTCATTCTTAAATACACAATTAATATACTATGTTCAATATAAGTCTTTCATACATATATACATAGGTGCATTTATCAAAACTTATTTATCAATAAGTTCATGAACATTAAAAGTTTCTTGGTGGGATTAATTTAACATATTCATGCATTGATCACATTAAAAAAATAAATGCTAACACGCATGCCTTTATGGATACACATTTTTTACAAACCTTAATTCTTTTTACGAATAACCATGCATGTTTTTTACCTTTCATTTTTTTGCTATTTATACAAACTTTCAAAACTTTCAAAAACTAATTCAAAAACTAATTACATATAATCATTATAATGAAGAGAAAAATTGTCCATTTTAAAAAAAATTAAAATTAAATTTTATTCAATCAATTAATTTTAAAAAAAATTAAAATTTAATTTACTAAACAACTTATTTTGAATTCAATTCAAATTTTTAGCTAAAACGCAAAAAATGAAAAAGCTAACTTTTATGTTAGTTGTTGACGCATATGATATTTTAGAAAAATTTAATTGTGGTAATAATTTTATTTAAGAAGTTTTTTTTTTTGTGTGGTAATAATTTTATTTAAGAAGTTTTTTTTTGTGTCATCTGGTTTGGCATATTTTATTTATTTTTAGTTGTTAAATTTGAGTTGATCTCATTTTTTTTTTTTTTTTTTTGCAATTTTCAATTAATTAGAAATTTAATAGGAGTCAGCTTTTTTAATGGGTTGGTTTTTAACTTAGGATTTTACTATTATAAATAAAATCCAAGAGTTTTAGGATTGAGGGAGTTAATTATTAAGATTAAAAAATTTAAGAAAAATTTCTCTTTATTATGCTTATTATTAGATAGAGTATCTCTAATTTAGTAAGCATAACCGGCCTTAGGGTAAAGTTATCAAGGCAATGGCTTTGGACCGTTAATTTTTATCAAAAATTGGCGCCCATAATTTTATCATATTTTTTATTGTTGGACCCTCAATTTTTATCAAAAATTAGGGTCCATAATTTTATTATATTTTTTATTGTTTGCGTTATTCTTTTAATTTGAAATTATTTTTAAATGGTTGAATGATTAAATGTCATGATTTGTATTTTATTATAGTTGTCTATTATATATATAAAGCCTTTGATGAATAATATTTTCGTAACTTTCTATTTGCTATTTTTTTTAAAAAAAGGTTTGTACAAAAAAACATATAACTTGTATAAATTGAATATTCTTGAATTGTGAAACAATAAGATAAAGATTTAATTTATTAGCATTTTTGTAATAATTTTTCATAAAATTACTATATGTATAAAAAAAATTATGGGACCTTTTTTTTATTATACGCTTTATGCCCCAAATCCTTCAGGACTGGCCCTGTTAATAAGTTAGTAAATTTTGGTGTTAGTATTCTTTTAATCGATACGTTTCCACGCATCATTTGATATTAATGCTTGCGCTCGATTCTGAATCATAGCATAAAAAAGAATTCATGATGATTGATATATTGTTGTTAAAGAATTGTATAAGCAAGATAATGTTGCACAAATGGTTACCTTATTCGCAACTGTTCTAACTCACAACCACCTACTAAAATCACGTCTTCAGAAAAATAATGCGGTTAAGTAACCTTTCACGTAAAATATTATTCTAAATTCAATTTTTCATTCAATAAACCACAACTAAAGTTTCTTAAAATATTAATTAACTGCATTAGTTATAAATCAAACTCTTAGGACCCGCTTGGCTACATAATTTTTTTTTTGTTTTTAGTTAAAAATGCAAAAAAAATTAATACGGTCCTTTTGGCCAAAAAATCAAAAAATTAAATCAAAACACTAATTCTTAAAATATTTTATTTAAACTCCCAACTTCAAAAAAATTAGTTTAAAAGCAAATTTATCAAACAACATACTTTAAATCAAATTTAATTTTTGACTAAAAATACAAAAATAAAAAAAATAAAAAAAAAACTAACTTTTTAAATTAGTTTGGAATCGAAATCTTGGTCTTCTTTTAAGTGAACAGAAGTTTTTTAAGAGCCGAAAATGATGTTGTTCCAAAAGGTCCTGTTTGGAAAGGCAATATGCTAATTTAAATGAACGTTTGGTTTCCCGGATTGTCCACTTAATCGAAAGCACTTAAAGATGCTATTTCTTAAAGTGGGTTTAGATTTTAGTAATATTCCAAATGATAGAGTTAGGGGCGCAACTAATACAAAGGAAGATGACGGAAAATGTTTGGCCCAGATTGGAAGGGTATGGGATTCCCTCGTACAATTACAATTATACGATACTAGCGCTTCACACACCAAATATGTATTTAATAATTAAATTAAATTAAATTTTAAATTTTAAATAATAAAATAATTTAATTTTAAAGTTGTGAGTTGTTATAATTTTTAAATTAGGTAATAGAGAATGGATAAAGCCAAATGAAGATTCAATAATTATTATGTGAACAAATATAGACAATTCAATACAATATATTTATTTATTTATTTATTTATTTATTTATACGAAACACAAATATTTATATACAATTTATTTGTATGATTATATCAATCAATCCCATTAAATTGTTTAATAAGTTAGAATTTATTTTTTTATATGTTTTATTTTATTGCAAATATTTTGGGTAATAAGGCAAAGAATGTCAAAGTTGTAGAAATAATTTCTAAATTGCAAATTTTTAGATTTTGATAAATTAGGTAGTCTTTTTAAATAGTACACGTTTTTTTATATTTAAAAGACTTTTAACTACACAGATATTTTTTGAATTATTAAATTCAAAATTTATCTTTTTTGGAGACACTATTTTTAAAAATTAAAAAAAAAAATCATGTCCCTCAAATGCAAAACCACCTTTCCATAAGTGAGGAACTTCATTTACGAAAAAAATATTATAAAAATGTTAAAGTTTTAGAAAATAAGGTAAAATGTCCGTTCTACTCATGTGCTTTTAATAGTCAAAATCAAACAGTTGAATAAAATTATATCTTTTTTTTGGATAAAATTTCCGAATTAACCAAACACTTTGAGAAATTACCCTTGGGAATGAGATACCAATCTATATTTCTACAATATATATTATAGTATAATGTTATTAGTTTTTTAAAGTTTAAACTTTTAATTTAATTTTTTTAAATTTTTGAATTTATTAAATATAAAAATATACATATCAATAAATTATTAGTTGCATTAATTATTGATTCTTTAATTATTATGGTAATGCCATTTAAATATTTAATTTATAACTTTAATTAGTACTATATATAAAAAAAAAAGTCTACCTAAATATATTATCTACTATTTTTATAAAGTCAAACTTAAATATTAATTATCAAATATTATTAAATTATGATAATTTTAAATATATTTACAATAAAATTTGTGTATCTTCTTACATTTGTATTTTTTTATTTGCGCCTCCATTCACCTATTTAATTTTTATTCAGATAAAATAATATATTTAATTAACAGCTTTTTTTATTTTCTTAATATGTTTATCATTGAACTTAAGGATTAGTGAGAATTTTTTCATTTTCTAATTTCTATCACAATATTCATCCAGTTTTAAATGTATAATTTATAAAACTAAAATTTGTTATTGATATTAATCGATTTAATATCAAAATTATGTAAATTTTTTTATATATTATTAGAATTAGTTAGTGAAAATACATATTTAGAATTAAAGTATGTAAATTTTTTATGTATTAACCATCACATAAATTAATTTAACAATCTAAAACACTAAAAATAAAATCAAGTTTAGTAAAATAGAATAATTATACAAACAGTTAGAAACAATAATATGATTCTTTTGAAATAATTTTACCTTTTATTATTTTTCTAACATAATAATCATGTTATTAGTTTACATATGCTAAAATTTTGATTGAACAACTTGAATTGTAAACAAGAATTGTATCGTGTTCATCTAAAAGATAAAGACGTAAAATTAATGCAAAATTGAAATAATGTTGTGATTTATTAATCAATATTGTTATATACAAATTTAATAATTTTTTAAAATCCTATCTAAATTAATGAAATAACATTAGCTCAATATTTTTTATCCATGTATAATTTATATTATTTTATCTTTTATTAATTTGATTAAATTTTAAATATTTTAATATATTATTAAAATATATTTATTTTGTTCCATGCATAACACGAATTAATATGCTAGTTTTTATATTCGAATACTTGCATCTAAATACGACCGAAAGGTTACACCAAATTGAAATTCTCCTTTTACCTATTTGCGTAAAAAATTTCTTCTTCTTCTTCTTCTTCTTCTTTTTTTTTAGCTTGTAAAAGCATTCTGCATTTTCTCAAGGAAATTTGATTTAAAAATTGAGATGGACAACCTTATATTTCTCTCTTTTAATTATTTTTTCTCTTTTTAAAATTAATATTTAAATATTTTTATGCTCTTTCTCAACAAAATTAACACCCATAACTAAGGATTTTTTCTCTCTCACCTCATTTTTTTCTCTCTCTTAAAATAAAATTAAGACCCAATAAATTAAATTTAATATTGTAATAATATCATGTATACATATAAATTATTTAATAAAAATCAGTCATCTGAGATATATAATTAATTTTTTTTGAATGTGAATGTCGAATACAACATATTGAACCCAATAACTAAAATTCTGACACTTCATATTTATTTAAACACATTCTTCTTTTTTGTTTTTAAAAGATAAAGTTATAAAATTTTCTTTTATACTATGAAAGTGTTTGATTTAGTTGAACTTATGAAATTGTTAATTATATATTAAAAATATTTAATTAAAATTTTAAATATAAATTATATGTGTTTATTAAAATTATAAATTTGTAACTTTAAATAGTAAAATTTGTATATTTTAATTTTGAATCAAAAACTATGCAACAAAAAAAGCTAATATAATTTATCAGTTAATTTTATATAATTTCGATCAATAAAACTAAAAGTCCAATTAGACTGGAACCAAATTAAGGCTCTGATTGGCTATAAGACTTTTTGATTTTCTCGTTAAAAATGCAAAACAAAAAAAAACTAATATAGCTTATTTGGCAAATGAGCAAAAAAAAACTAAAAAAGCCAAAAAGTTAAGTCAAAACATTAATTCTTATAATATTATATTTAAACTCCCACCATTTTTAGAAAATAATAATATCTCGCGTTCACAACTTATTTATTACAACTACCAATTATATATAAATTTTATTTTTAATTATATAAAATGACAAAATTGCTCAATTTAAACAAAATATTTAAAAAAAACTAACTTTTTACTCAAACAAATAATTTTAAAAAAAGTTAATTTAAAACCCAATTTACTAAACAACTTACTTTGAATCAAATTTAACTTTTTGACTAAAAAAAAACTAATTTTTAAGCTAATTACAAATTGGAGTCTAAGTTAAATTATTGTAAAAGAACATACTAACCACTGCTCAATAAAGTATAATTAATAAGATATATTTTTAAAATAATTTTTAACAGTTTATTCCCTAAAAGATATTTAAATGTGCAGTTAACTTTTTAAAAGACTAATTTGTACAAATTATCCCCTAAATTAATTTAAATGTAGCAATAAATCCACCAATCTAACTTCCGTTAATGTTTCCGTCAAGTTTATCTATGTATGCTAAAAATGTGATTTATTGTAGAGGAATTTTTGACATTTTACCCATATAAGATTAAAAAAATGTAATTAGTCCCTTAAAAAGTTAATTAGAGTACTACATTGCCACTTAACTTCTATCCAATTGTAGCTTTATCCCTCTTAGACTAATTTTTATCTACATTTTCGTTAAATTTTTCACGCATGTCAATCACATAATATTTTTAAATAAAAATAGTAAAATTGGTATCATAACTTCTTTTTTATTTTTACCGCCAAAATTTAAATATATATAAATCACTCAAACAGTATTCACATTTCAAAAAATATGTATATTAAAATAATATTATATTCAAAATTTAACAAAATCATGGTAAAAAAATTGATTGCTCATATAAGTTTAAAAGAATAAATATTTGTATTCATATCATTGTTTATAGGTCAGTATAATATAAGTTTAAAAGAATAAATATTTGTATTCATATCATTGTTTATAGGTCAGTATAAAAATTATATTACGTAAAAAATAAATAAATATTAATCATTCTTAACGCCTATATATGTTAAGAACCACTAATATTTGGATTCAAAACTAACTTATCTCTTCTTGCATAGCTAATTTTGTGTTACACAAGAATGGACAAATTAGTTTTAAATTCAAATATTAATAGTTCTTAACATATATAAGTGCCAAAAATTATTAATGTTTTTTTTCTTTTTACGTAATATATTTTTTGTACTAAATTATAAACAACAATATGGTTGCAAATATTTATGCTTTTAAACTTACATGAACAATTTGTTTTTTGTTTTTTGTTTTTTTTACCTTACAAGATTTTGTTAAATTTTGAATATGATATTATTCTACTATACATGTTTTCAAAACATATGAATATTGTTGGAGTAATTTTTATATATTTAAATTTTGGCAGTTAAAAATAAAAAAGAAGTTATGATGCCAATTTTATTATTTTTCTCTAAAAATATTAGAAGTTATGATGCCAATTTTATTATTTTTCTCTAAAAATATTATGTGATTGGTATGTATGAGAAGTTAGTTTAGTGAGAACATTGTTACAATTGAATAAAAGTACAGTGATAATGTATTCTAATTAATTTTTAAAAAAAATAATTATACTTTTTGAATTTTATAGGTGTAAAATGTCAAAAATTCTTCTAAAATAAATTGTATTTTTAACATATGTATAAAAACTTGACAAAAAACATAAACAAAATATTAGATTGAGAGGTTATTGTTACACTTAAATTAATTTAGGAATAAATTTATATAAGTTAATCTTTCAAAAAATTAATTATATATTTAAATATATTTTAAAGAATAAACTGTTAATGGCCTTTTTTTAAAATAAAACTTATCACTTTCACAATAATTAATATTTTCCTATTATATGTAAATTAAATCGGTTCCCCTCCAGGCTCCCGGCTCCCGGCTCCCGGCTCCCGGCTCCCGGCTCCGGCTCCCGGCTCATTTTACATGCGTAGAGGGGGCCGAGGTTGTCAGGATTGGGCTGATGAGTGAGTGCAGATTTACTGTGGAAATGGAACATATTCTCTCTTTCTCGTTGCCGCCACTGTTCAGTAGCTTTCTATCGCCGGCGTGATTTTTAAGCTCATTCCATCTCACATTCCACATCCATCCATACATGCACAGAAGACTCACAACGTGCTTGTGTTTGTGTTTGTGTTTGTGTTTGTGTTTGTGTTTGTTTTTTTTCGGAAAAAGTTAGCTTTTTAAGTTATAAAATTTAGTATTTTAAAAAAGTTTATTATTTTTTTTAAAAGTCTATTAATATCATAAATAATTTTAAATTTTTATTAATGAAATAATTTAATACTTTCGACAAAAAATTAATTCAATTCTTAAAAATTTTAAAATCAAAAAGCTATTTCAAATACTACAGCTTCAAAATAAAAAATAATGACTTATTAAATATTTAAATAAAAACCAAAAAAAGAGTAAAAGGCTACCTATGCATGTAATTATCTCAAATATTTTACTTTTTTTCTTTTTAAGAAAAAAAAAACTTAATATGTTCTTTAAACATCCCAAATATACTCTCAGTTTGGCAATCCAATTTTAAACGGGTTACTCTCTTTTAGTTTTAAATTAAATAAAAAAAATATAGTTCAGTTAAAAACTAATTATAACTTTTAAGATTTTAAATAAAGAATAAATATAAAATTTAAACCACAAATAAATCGATATTGTTGCATATTATGTGTGGCAGTTTTAGACAAATGCAATTCTAGATCACAAATTATTATAATGACACATTTATATGGAATTTATACACTGTTGATTTAATTTTTTACGCCAATGAGATAAAAATTAATGGCTCTACTCGATATATTGTGATGATGGTTGATTGCTCTCTTCAATCGTTGAGGACTTGTAAATAGAGGTGTTTGGGGGCATATAATGGTGCCAGCCAACGTCCCTTTAATTCTTAAATTAGAATATAATTATATTAGAATGTGAGATATGATCAGTACTCCCGCGTAGATAATCTCTTTATATCGAAGTAAATGAGACATGTATTTAATTAGGATAACTATTTGTTAATCTTAGCTATCTAGATAATTACATAGCATGATTCATATATAGCACCATGCATGATTTAAGAATCATATTTAAAGTCATCTTATTAGGTTGACATGATTGATCGCTCAGCTAGGTCTATGCTCACCTCGATTTTCTTGACTACTCATAATTTGCTTGGTTCAATTGCTCAAGTTGACAATTTATGTTCTCAGTTGCTCTTGTTAGAAAGATATATTCATCAATTTGTAAAATAATAATCTTTCGAAAAAAATCTCTCTCGTAAATGAAAGTATTAAATAGCTTGATAATAAATTTAATACCCATGTGTCGATGTGATTGTAATTACTAATTATTTTATCATATTTAAGGCAAAACGCAACGATTTTGACCGCATATCAATGTAAGACACACCATCAAGTACATAAAATTTACATCATTACTGATTGACAAAATACTCCCTAATTAATTGAGAAAAAAATTATTGAAAGAAGTTTATCAATGCTCCTGCTCTTATGGTTTTACTCAATGATTTTAAAATAAGTTTACGTGGTGCTTCAATTTTCCAAGCATTTGTGTATATAGTAGGATTTATCATTCTTTTTAGGTATTTCACTCAACATATAAAAATATATTTTTTAATAATTGAGAAAAATTAAAAATATTGCACTGTACACAACATGATACAGTAAATGCTTTCGTAAAAGTTAAAAAATATTATGAATAAATAAAATAAGTTATACTTTAATTTTACTTGTCATGTTGGCAAATTATTAAATACTTATGGAATATTATGTAGGCAATAACACGTAATATTTTTAACAAACAAATAATCACAATATATACAATATGAATTAATTTTTATCTTTTAACCACCCAATAAATATGAATTATCATGTTTTTACTGTAAAACTTAGCATCACCATATTAAGTAAGAATATCACGTAAATTTACATAGTTACAAAAGCACCAAATAATTACTATACCATGTGAATATGCCGTGTACCAAGCAATATACAATGCAGTGTCCTACTTTTTCTCCTGATAATTAGATTAAAATACTGTTCCAATTAAGAGCGTTAAATAAAGGCAAATTATGAAGTACTTATAGTGTAAGATGTTAATATTGATAAATAAAAATATATAATGCATACTAAGGTCTCATTTGGTAACCGGTTTTAAGTTAGCTTAAAGCTTAATTTTTTTCTTTTTTGCTTAAAACTCAAAAAGTTAAAAAATTTCATTTTTCAACTCAAATACTTTTAGCATTTTTTTTACATAATTCTTTTTATATTTTTTAAAAATAGTATAACTTTTGTAATATAAATCTATTTTTTAATAAAAAAATATATTTTTAAAATATACTCGTCAAAATCTATCAAACAAAATTCATATTGAATATAAAATTATTTAAAATAAATTTTAAAAAACTATATATAACAACTTTAAACAAATTTTTTTTGTCTTTTAACTTAAAATCAATTTAAGCTTTTGGTTTAAAATTGAAGAAATTGAGAAGAGAAAATAACTCTATATTCTCTGTCTATTAAAACTGTACAAGATATGGCCTATTTATAGGCGAATA
>JAULJZ010137856.1:0-10701 GCA_032270985.1 Heliamphora pulchella | reverse complement strand
GACATTAACTATTTAAGTTTTTCACATATCCCTTTTTTTTTCGCTTTTCCTTTTTTGATCTGTCTCAGCAGTTATATCCTCGTAAGATTTGTGATCGCTCTTTCCTCCCGCCTTTCCTATCTCTTAGGGAAGAACTCACTACGCTACATAGATTTTCTTTATTGATAGTGAGGGGTTTTGATTCGTTGCTAAGCTTAAATCACGATTGTTCGGCACAGCACACCTAATCTTATGCAGAACAAGGCACCTTGTGATCCTCGTGTCTCATGCCTATTAAAAAAAGGGATATGTATAAGAAAAACTCAAAATATTTAACGTCAAATGGATATGTATATCTATATATAAGAAAATCTTAAATAATAAGAAAATAGCTTTAATAGGTGGACTTACCCCAAAAGAGCTAATCACAACTCCGGCGTTTATTTCTTGAAAAATTCGACCCTATATATATTTAGAGATAATTGAGAGGCAAAAAAACTTTTAAAAGGATAACCATTTTTCTCATATCTCCTCATTTGACATTAACATTTGTTTGGCTATCCTTTGATGGTATTGTGATTCATTCACACCAAACAATGTGGGGGCTGTGGTTGTTGCGAAGGGTAAGAAGTGATCGTCCATTTCGAGGCCCTCTTTTTGTTATTTTTTTTCAAATGAAATGCTTTTGTAGATTCATATACCCAAATTAATTAATTTTGTCATGAATTTGTTTGTGCATCTTTTCTCCAGTGTTTCTTACTCTGTTTTTAAAGAACTTGGAAGGTGAGATGATAGCTATGATTTGCTATTGCAGTAAATCAGAGATAGTTTCATATACTGAGAAAGGAAAAAGTTGTTTGTGTATTTGTTATGTGATTTAACATTGTTAAATTCATTTTCCTTCTCTTAACAAATTATCTTAAGTAAGGACAACATCTCAAACATTGGATCAGCTGACATCGAAGATTAGCCCGTGGAATAATTGGTAATTGCTTTCACTTCCATTATTTTTTTACCGTGTGCATTTTATGTACTTTATGTGGCTTATTGAGGGGAAAGATATGATATTCCATAGAAATTCTGAATTAAATTTATTTGGAATGGTTAATATCATTACCTATAAAAAAATTACTGTAAAAGCAAGTGGTCTTTTAATGTATAAGGATTTTCATCATAGCTATGGAGTCCATCGCATAAAAATGGACTTTTAAAATGAGAAATCAATTTTGTTATTCGCTAGCACTTGGCTTTTGAGATCCACAAGAAGTTTTGTACCATTTGAAAAATGGCTGCGTTGTTATGCTATTAAGTTCATTTTCAGGCATTTTAAGGTTAAGATTTTTTTTTTTTTTAACATTCTTTATCCCTGTTTCTACTCTGTGACTGATCATTTAATGCAGTAATGTTCCATTATCTCTGAGAGTAGTGTTAACAATAAGAACATTTTTTGTGGTGTTGCATTTATTTGTTCGGGCAATTATGTTTTCTTTTCGAGTATTGATTAGTAGATTTATGATTAACCATGATAAATCTTGTGAATTTTATATGCAAGTTCTTTAAGAATTTTTGATATATCTCCTGTATTAACAAATTTTTTAATTATAATGCAGTAAAACCATTGGCCATACTACCATGGTTATTTCCTCTTTCTTTTTCTTTTTATCTTGTAATCTTGAATTTGCGTGAGCTTTGTTAATATGGTTTACATAGAATATACAACTACTTGATTTGGATATTAAATTAGGAGCATGTAATTTTGCCTATTTTTTGGAATATTAGTTTATTTTTTGAATGCTAGATCAATTCATTTTTGTGGGTTTTGTCCTAGTTTTTCAATTTTCGTTGAAGGTTTTGTTAAAAATATAGTGGGTTACTTGTAGTGATGCCATATCTTTGAGCCATTTTATAATACAATGGTGAAAGAAAAATGTTATGTAATGTAGGCAAATTGTTTCATGTGATGCGAACAAAAGCATAGTTCGTTTTGGGAACTTTGCGTACACAAAGTTTGACAATCATATGATTACCAATAAAAAATGACAATAATATGGAGCAACGTTGAGAAGATTTTGAATGTTATTACATGAAGTATTCGTGATCTTTCTTATAGTATACGGTGCTTGAAGCAAAAATATGCATGTCTGTTTAGTTTTTTAGGAACCTTTAGGTTGATGAACTAAATCAAATTGACTTTCAATTGACAATTTTGTTATCTTTTTTCATAAGTTCATTGAGTGTTACAAATACATAAAGACACTTTTTTCTCCTAATCTTAGATTATATTTTCTTATGGGCAAATAGTGGTTTTATACTATATAAGTTGATAGAACATTTTGAAGTATTAACAGTTTTACTTTGTTTCAAGTTTGTTAATTGATTTGAGATATTTTTCTGAAGAAAGAATTAAGGTCAGCGTTATCTTCTCTTTGTTTTGCTTTTATGTGCTTTTGAAAACAATATATGCATAGATAAGGAGAGAAAGGGATAAAACTGGGCTAAGTTGTCATCTGAATCGCTAATTCGCTGATTGTAGTGATTGATGCATTTGGTGATTCTAGAAGGCATTATCTATTTTTTCAGTACATAAAACAAAGTGCAGGACCTCATTTTGGTTTCTCTATTAGTTCTAAAAGACTGTTACAATACAGGTTGAATTGTTTTGAAGGAAATAAGTTTGATGTGGTTACGTACAGTACATGCATGAAGGCAATGAAGTTTGACTAGATATGCTATCTTTTTAGTCTTAAACCAATAGTACTATGTCAATCATGCTATTAGTATTTTTAGACTATAAGTAGAACATATGCTTTGTTTTCCCTCTTAGCTTCTGTCGCCTTTAGTAGTCTGTTTGGATTTTCTTGAGTGTGACCTTTTTTTGGATGGTAAAATTGATTTTTTTTTCTTTTCCTTATGATTTTTTTTTCTATAGCGTTCTATTAGGAATCACAAGTATTTTAGTTGCTATAGAAGTCTTCGAGTGTGAATGTGATAATTGTTGGCATTTAGTTTGATATTTGTAGGTCAGATGAGGGAGACACTTGAGCTTTCTATCAACAAGAGTCATGTTGGATTTTTTTTTTCAATTCCTCTTAATTCATAGCTATTGGTTTTCCAGTGTCTCATAAACATTTTGATGTGATTTTTTTTTCTATTATAATTTATTTTAGTTGATTTCTATAAGTTAATTCAAGCGCTGGAGTGATCTTGTCACAAGTGACTCATCCGTAAACGTTGGTTGTGTTGCTACTCCCTTTGTGGTTGGCTCTTTCGTTTTAATCCGAATGACTACATCTTTTTTTGGAATAGCTAAGATGATTAATTTGGACCAAAATGTTTATAAACCTTCTCTCGCAAGTGACCCATCCATGTAAAAAATGTTGGATTGTGTTGCTTCTCTACGTGTGGTTGGCTCTTTCGTTCTAATTTGGTTGTCTACATCTTTTTTTGGCAAGCTTTTTGGCAAGCTAGGGTTATTACTTTTTTGTACCAAAAATGTTTATGCACCTTCTCTTGAAGGCGTTGAAATCTACTAAGTTGAAAGATTACACAATTATGATATTAATTCAAAAACATTCTTTTATTGAAGGTTGTCCCATTCTATCTCGTTATATTAATTCATGAACATTCTTTTATTGATGGTTGACCTATTCTATCTCGCTATGCTAATTCAAAAACATTCTTTTATTGAAGGTTGTCCCATTCTATCTCACTATACATGTGTTATTTTTTGTGAGGGTGTCTTTTTGATTATTTTAAATATAACTAAAAGGTAGTTTAGTTTTGTTAGCATTATTAGAGTTTTCTTTCTTTATATATATTATGTAATCTATCATTAGGATTTAAGTTTCTTGTTAATAGCAATAATAATTATCTTTATTCTTCTTCTTCGTCTTTTTCTTCTTTGCTATTATGGTATTAGAGACACTCTCAGAACCCTAGTATCGCCGAATTCCTAGCATCGCCGATGGCATCTCTGCAACACCTTAGCTCCGTTTGCATCATATTTGCAAAACCTTAGCCTGTCGCTCGTCAACCTCCTTTCTAATCCAACGACCACCGACGAACATTCCTTGAGGTATGGCGACCACTGAGCAGTTCTACAACCTCTTCGTTTTGGTTCGGCAACCACCAATGTGTCTTCTTCTTGGTTCGTTGACCACCAAGAAAGCTTCTGTTTGCCTCAGTTACCATTGACAACCCTCCTTTTGGTTCACCGACCATTGACGAGGCTTCCTTCTGCTTTAGTAACCACCGACAAGCCTCGTCGGAGCCTTCGGCTGCATCTCCGACCATCAACGAGTCTCTTCGGACTCTTCTTTTTCCCTTTTTTATCTCCGTCGTTCAAACTCCTATGCTTGCAAGCTAATACTTGTTATTGGATTGGCTTTTAGTTACTGTTTGAGACGCCGCAGACTAGATTCTGTCTTTGGTTTATTCTATTTGCTTTAGATCTAGTCTGATCATCTGATTTGTATTATTCATTGTCTTTTCTTCGACATGTTTGAAGAAAAATTACAGGCTATTTGCATCCAACTTAATGGAGCCAACTATTTGTATTAGTCTAGTATTATGAAAAACTTCTTTCTTGGAAAAGGACAATGGGATATGTAGCATGTTCAACCGTTCGACCTACAAATCATAAGATTGAGGGTTATAATGAATCTATGTGTCAGTGATATCTCTAAATGCAGTGGTTGTAAACTTGCATAAATATCAATTTTACATTTTAATAAAATGATGTTTATTTTTATCTCTCCTTTCTCTACTATTCATATCGATGTGTGGAGCCTTTTCCCCATTGTCACAAAGGGTGGATTTATTTATTATGTATCTTTTATCGATGATTATAGTCAATTCTACTAAGTGTACCTTATGTCTTACAAATTTAATTTTTTTCGCATTGATCGCACTTTTCATTCTATGGTTCAAACACAGTTTTTTACAACTATAAAAAAATTCGTTCGAATTTGGGTGGAGATTATTTTTTGTTTTAGTTTATTTACTTTTTATCATCCTCTGGCACTATTCATCTGTATTCAACTTCTAATACTTCGACTCAAAATGGTCGAGCTAAGAGAAACATTGGCATATTCTTGATAGAGCTTATTTCCTTCTTCTATCCTCCTTTGTTCTTACTATGTTCTAGGGAGAAGCTATTCTTACGATGGTGTATCTTCTCAATATGCTCATTTCTTTTTTTTTTGGGATCTCCTTTATGAGAAGTTTTTTAGTCACGCTCCTAATTACTCGTTGCTGCGAACTTTTGGCTCCCTTTATTTTAATTTTCTTCCCAAACGAGAGCAAAACAAATTCGGTGCTCGTTTTGCTCTTTATTTCTAAACATCTATCTGTCTTGTGTCATGTTGTGTTTTTTTAATGTCTCCTATTTTAATCTTCTTCCCAAGGTGCGTTCTTGTGTCCAAAGACGAGTTCATTCATATTGATCTTTTTTCCCTCGATGTGCCTTCGCAAGATTCTATCTCTACCCTTGATGTCCGTAATCTCCCTTACCCCCCATCCCTCGCAAACTTTCCTCTCTATCGTTGGTCGATTGCTAATTTTGTCTTTACCCAACTGCTTCGACCCTGCTTCCTCTGCTCATTTGGTTCTTAACCCTTTTGACCGCTATTACCAGTGCATACTCGTACTTTGCCAATAAAACTTAATTTTTCACATACTTGTTTCTCCCTTTCCTATCCTGTCTTTTTGACTTCTATGCTTATTTTGAATCTCAAACTTATAAATAAATATGCACTAATCTTAACTGGGTTAATGTAATGTCTGGTGAATTATTTATTCATCAAAAGATTGGTACTTGGGAGTTTTTTTTATTACTTGCAGGTAAACATGACATTGGATGCAAGTGGGCGTATATGGTTAAAACTCAGTATGATGGCTCTTTAAAGTGTTACAAAGTTCATCTGATTGCCAAGGACTTTTCCTTGAAGTATGGCATTCATTATGAGGAAACTTTTGTTCTGGTGGCTAAAATAACCACTGCTCGTACCCTTATCTATGTCGTTGCGGTTCATCAGTGGCCGGTCTTTTAACTTAATGTCAAGAATGTCTTTCTCAGTGGACATCTTTATGAGAAAGTTTATATGCGCCCTCCTATGGGCCTCATTCATTCCTTGGGCTTGGTTTGCCTTCTTTGTTATACCTTTTACGGTCTCAAGTAATCTTTCCATGCCTGGTATGAACTTCTTTAGTTTAATATTACACATATTGGATTTCATCCTAACATTCATGATTCGGCTCTTTTCATTTGCCACACGTCGGCTGGTATTGTCATCTTACTATTTTGTATTGATGACATGACCATCACTAGATTTGATTCTATCACTATTTCTGAGGTTAACCCTAAGAGTCATCTTCTATTTTAAACTAAGTATGCTCACAAGGTTCACCGTGCCCAACTAGTCGATGATAAAATTGTTGATACTCCTATTAAGCTACATGCTAAGTTCTCTTCTAATGATGATGTGCCTCTTGAAAATCCTTCTATTTGTCAAGTGTTGATTTGATGTTTGGTCTATCTCACCATAACCCAACTTAATATTGCATACGATGTTTATGTTGTTAGTCAATTTGTCTCTTCTCTTTGCTCTATTCATTGGGCCGCTTTGCTATTATACATTGTGTAGAATATTATTTTTCAGAATTTGTTGTTGTCGTTTGTCTGCACCTTAACTCTTCAGGTATATGCGAATGCTAACTAGGCTAGTGATGTTTCTGATCACAAGTCCACTAGTAGATTTTATATATTTTTCAGTAAGACAATAACTCTCTTATTTTCTGAAAGAGTAAGAAACGGTCTGTAGTTGCCCATTTAACTGTTGAGGTTGAATATCGTGCTATTGTCCATGTTATTTCTGAAATTTTTTTGGCTATGTTGGCTTCTCGTTGATTTTGGTGTCTCATCCACTTCTCCTACTGTCTTATATTGTGACAATAAGAGGCCATCTAGATCATTTATAATTCTGTGTTTCAAAAGTGTACACAACACATTGAAATTGACCACTTTGTTCGTCACCACTTTTAGTTGAGCACTATTAGTTTCCGATTTGTTTCCTCTATCTTGCAGTTTGTCAATTTTTTTACGAAAACTCAAACTGATGCTCATTTTATTTTTTGTTAGATAAACTCTCGTTGTTCTTTGGAGTCGCATCATGAGTTTGAGTAGAATGTGTAATAGTGTCTTTTTTGTTATTTTAAATATGACTTAGGGTAGTTTAATCTTATTAGCGTTCTTAGAAATTTTTTAGAGTTTTCTGAAATTATATAAATCATGTAGTCCATCACCTTTTTGTCAATAACAATAATAATTTTTTCTTCTTGTTCTTTGCTAGCAATTTTGACATGGATATGTTTGTTTATATTGAACACACTACTTATGTTCTTTAAATTCATTGTTTGGAATTTAATTTTGCAATTTGCTATTTGAAATTTAAGAATGTTTTTGCCAATCGCTCTGTAGAAACATTTTTAACTTTTTATGTGTAAAGTTTTAAATTATAACTGAACTGTTATTATTTTGAATTAATTTATTACAATTAAATTCTGTAGACATGTGTAGTAGTAGTTTTTTTTGCTGTTAGATGTGCCTTTAGGCTTGAGTTATCCTTTAGTATATATTGCTAGCAACACTGTTGTATCTCATATTTTATTTTAATAATTCAAATAGTTTATTTTTAATATTACGGTGTGTAGATTATTTATGCAAAAATTAAGTTGATTAAATATTATAAAGTACCTATGACAATAATCCATTTACTGTTGATGTTTAATTAAGATAAATATAATTTGTTCAAATATTAATTAATATTTAATTAATTTACTTTTTTATATAAATATTTTACATATTAAAATTTATAAAATAAGTAATTGAAATCATCAAAGTGAAACTCCATATCAAAACAAATGCAGCTAGCTAGCTTCTTCTTGGTAAATTTCCTTCCACTTTCGTTGGTTCCCAGTAGAACTTGTCTTGTCTCAGTGGAGCTTTCCTTCCACCTTCGTCGCCTGGCATTTTTTCTCAGATTGAAACGTCAAAATATCTCCATTCAGTTTTTTGAGTAAATTATTCAACGGTCTCGGAGTACTAAGTAGTAATATTTTTATTTGATGACGTAATAGAAAACACTCTAGGTAGAACAATGTAGATTTGCTTTTGTTAAGTAGATAATAGACAATGATGTTTTATTTAATATGTATTAAATATTTTTATTTATTAAAAATATCACGTGTCACCGCATATGTGAAACTTCAAGACCATACTATTTGGTTTTTGGCTTGGCTGGATATCTGTGACTAACGGGTTCTTGTTGTATTCTGGGCATAGTAAGTTTTAAAAATGATGTTAAATTTTTTATATAATTTTATGATTTGAACGGTTTATATTTTATTCTTTACTGTGTACACCATTTGTACAATAAATCGGATTTATTGGCCATAGTTAGCCCCATAATCTGATCACAGTTGTTTACTTTTTATTTTAAAAAATATACTTGGTCATTCATTTTTTAGAAATAAATGTGATGAGATTATATGGCTAACGATGTTTTATAAGTGTGACTTTTTGTATGAATAATGTAATTGGTAAGATTTACAATTTGAACAATTGAAATTATAAAATTACATAAATAATTAATATCATTTTAAATCACAATAAACCCCTGGCACAAATGGGGGTTCCTGTTGTGCACTGCTTTCTAGTGCTTGTCAAGAATGAACCGAGGGTGGGACAAGTGGTGGTGATCACCACTCTTAAGATTTTAAAAAATATTTTTATTATATTGTATTATTGTTTAATTTTTTCCAAATTTTTTTCTCAAAAAATTAATAATTAGTCGGCGTTTATATTAATGTATTTATAAATTTGTCAAATTAGATTATACATATTTTTTATTTTTTATTTTTCGAACAATGGGCCATAGTGTAACATGTAATTAATTATAACTTCTTTAAATCAATTTAAAGTCTAATAAGTTATTAGAATTTTTATTATTACTTATTAAGTGTTTTAGTATATTTTTATTTTTTATACAATTGCATTTAATTTGAGATGTTTTAGCCGCACTAATCACGAGCTATATCAAAAACAGAGAGTAAGAACAAATAATTTTCTTTTTTTTTTGGTTATGTACTTTCTTTTTATGTTAGAAAATTTTTATTTTTATATGATTTGGGTGATTGCTTTTAATTTAAGAAATATATTTTTATTTTTAGGCTATATTAAGTAGAATATGTATCAATTTTTATTTTTTGTTAGTTTATTGATTGATAATTGATTTGTCAACAATATTTAAATTGTGTAAAGTATTGGTAAAAATAAAAAAAATAAATAATTTATTTTCTTATTGATAGATTAATTTATTTTCCATTAACTTTATCAATTTTAACAGTTACAATAGAATGTCCATTTTTAGTTGTGAAAATTAAGTTGTGCAATAGGATAGATTATAATTTTTTAGTAAATTATTTAATTACTTTTATTGAGAAAAATATTACTAGAGATTTGAAAATGTATAATAATTTTCTAGTACGTTACTTAATCATTTTTATTGAGAAAGATATTAGTAGAGATTTTAGTATCAATTTTTTCATAAATGCATTTAACCACATAAAAATGTGTCAAACACAACTCAAGATAAAAGTTGTTATTTTTGCACTCGTATTGAATAAAAAAAAGTATGCCTATTTATACATATATTTTGGTATTTTTCTCCATTTATGTTAAATAAAAATTTATGTTATAGTATGTTCTTAATTTTTTAAAAAATTGTTAGCATATTTGTTCGCCTCTCCTATACCAAAATTTTGGATCCATCCGAAACCCATCTATCCTTACATATTCCAATTAGTTAGTTTAATTTTTATTTTTAAATTTTTTATAATGACTTAACATGAGAACAAATTAAATTCAATATTTTTCTTTACGATGAGTAGAGATGTTTAAAAAATCATTGAAACCGTTAAACCGATCCAGATTGATTCAAATCGTATGGTTTGATTCGATTTTTTTAGTGAACGGTTTGGTTCCAATTCCAAATAATTAGGAATCAATTTTTATGGTTTGGTTCTCGAATTAAGTTTCAAAAAATCGTATGAAACCGAACTAATTCGTCATTTATTAATAATATTTATATTATGTATTATATATAAATAAAAAATTTAAAAATTCTATTTATTTTATTTACTTCTTTTTTATTTTTCTTTTATTTTTTCTCATACCATGATAATATTATATAATTCATAAACTATTAGTAATATATGAAAAAATAATAAAATATAATTCATAATTTATAAAAACAAAAATCTTTCTTTGTAAGAATATAAAATAAGTGATAAAAATGTAAACAAATAAGATAAATAAAAAAATAAAGATTTAATAGAAAAAATAAAATAAAGAAATGTATAATTTTTTTAACATAAAATAAGTAACAGATACTTACTTTTAGAAAATCAAGATTTTAAACCGGAACCGAACCGTTATTTATTGGTTCAGCTCGGTTCGATTCCATGGTACAAATAGTTTAGTATTGGTTCTTAAACTCTTGGAACTGTTCAGAACGGTTTGGTTCTTAGTTTTGCTTAAAATCGAATCAAATCGGACCGTGTACACCCTTACATCGTGGCACTGTACTAGGTTCTTTGAAATTTTTTGTCTTTGACAATGCTACTACTTTGAATAATTTTTAACTCTTTGTTATTGATCTAAGT
>JAULJZ010137845.1:0-10701 GCA_032270985.1 Heliamphora pulchella | reverse complement strand
GTTCTCCTTTCCATTCTTCATCTGCCTTAAGTGCTACCATTTCACCTCTTCAGTGGCACTTTCGCTTAGACCATCCTTCCATTGCTAAGCTTAAGTTGGCCATCCTCAACTTACCTCATGTATCCAGTTTCGAGTGTGAAGCGTGTCAATTAAGCAAGTATCACCGTAGTTTCTTTCCCAGTCATAGCAATCATCGTCAGTCCGAGTCCTTTGATGTTGTCCATACAGTCATTTGGGGTCCTTCTTGAACTCCAAGTGCTAGTGGCTATTCTTATTTTGTTATCTTTGTTGATGATTACTCTCGTATGACTTGGCTCTTTTTGTTGAAACACCGGTCTGACTTGCCTTATGCTCTCTCTACATTCTATAATGAAAATTTTACTCAATTTGGCAAGCATATTAAAGTTTTTCGATATGATAATGCGTTAGAATATATACAGTTTACTGTCGCCTTTTTTTGTGTCGATCGTGGTATTATTCATCAAACGACTTAAGCTCACACGTTACAACAAAATGGCGTCGCTGAACGTAAGCACCGTCATTTGCTTGATGTTGCTTGAACCTTATTATTTCATGCCCACATTCCAAAACACTTTTGGAGTGATGCTGCCCTTACTGCTTATTATTTGATTAATCGCATGCCTTCTGTTATTCTCGGTGGCCATTCTCCTTTTTCATTGTTATATCATAATTCTCCACCTTTCTCACTCACTCGTATTTTTGGTTGTGCTGCCTTTGTGCATGTCCTTGATCCCGGTCATGATAAGTTATCCCCTCGCGCACGTAAGTGTCTTTCTTAGATACTCTCGTGCTCAAAAATGATATCGGTGTTATCATCCTGCGTCTCGCCGATACTTCGTGAATGTTGATGTGACCTTCTTTGAGTCCACTCCCTTCTTCACTTCCTCTGGTCACCAGCTTTCTTCTAATCTCATCTGTTGTCGTGAGGGGGAGTCTCTCTCTTCTCCTACTCTTTCTCTACCTACTCTTGCAATACCTCTCCCTTTGGCACCATCTTCTCCCTCTCACCCACCTTTGCAGGTTTATCAGCGATCTCAAGATAGGCCTGTTGTTTCATATTGCCCAAGTTCTTCATCTTCTTCAGTAGAGTTTCCTATCTTTATCTTTATTTTGTGTCTTATGATTGTTTATCATCTTGTCTTCAGTCTTTTACTTCTACTTTGTCGTCCGTTTCTATTCCTACTTCTCACAAGCAGGCTGTGTCTATGTTTGGATGGAAACTTGCTATGGATGAGGAAATGCATGCTTTTTATAAGAATCAAACTTGGAACATACCACTCTTCCACGCGGTGGGCTGGCGGTGAGCCTATATCGTAAAGTACCTTCCGGATGGTTCTGTTGAGCGTCTCAAGGCGCGCTTGGTTGCCAAGGGCTATATTCAGATCTATGGCGCTGATTACTTGGAAACTTTTTCTCTTGTGGCTCGCCTTAACTCTGTTTGGATCCTTCTATCTGTTGTTGTTAATCGTTCTTGGCCCTTATATCAGCTTGACATTAAGAATGCCTTCTTTCACGGTGATCTTCAGGAAAAGGTCTATATGGATCAACCCCCTGGCTATGTTGTGCCTGGCAGTGAGCGTCTTGTTTGTTGCTTGCGTAAGGCTTTATATGGTCTGAAGTAATCTCCACGTGCCTAGTTTGATTGCTTCAGTTTAGTTGTCATTGCATAGGTTTTTGGCGTTCCACATCTGATCATTTAGTTTTTATTCATCATTCTTTTGCTGGTACTATTGTCCTCATCGTTTATGTTGATGATATCATTATTTCTGGTGATGATTCTACTGGTATTGCTGCTTTAAAACGACATTTGGCTCAGCATTTTCACACCAAGGACTTAGGCGTTCTCCGTTACTTTCTTGGGATTGAGGTAGCTCGTTCCTCTTAAGGGATCTCTTTATCCCAACATAAGTATACTATTGATCTTCTCTCTGAGACTGGGTTGCTTGGTGCTTGTCTGATTATACACCCATGGATTCTACTGCTAAGCTCGATGCTGCACACGTAGAACCATTTCTAAACGTTGGTCGTTATCGGTTGCTTATTGGAAAATTAATTTACCTCACGGTCACCCGTCCTGATATCATATATGTTGTTGGTGTTGTTAGCCAGTTTATGCATGCTTCTCGTCAGCCACACTTTGATGCTGTTTGTCGTATCCTTTGCTACTTGAAGCGTACCCTAGGTCGTGGCTTGTTATATCGTCTATATGATCATTTGTCTGTGATTGGCTTTAGTGATGTTGATTGGGCTGGTAGTCGCTTTGATGGCAATCCACCTCTGGTTATTGTACGTTCGTTGGCAATAATCTTGTCACTTGGCTTAGTAAGAAACAAAATGTTGTTACTCGTTCCAGTGCTGAAGCAGAGTATCGTGCCATGACCCATACTGCATCTGAAATGTTGTGGGTTCGTTCTTTTCTTCATGACTTCGGCATCACTTCTTCTTGTCCTATGGAGATGTTCTGTGATAATCCAGCGGCCATATTTATTGGTAACAATCATGTGTTCCATGAGCGCACTAAACATATCGAGGTTGACTGCCACTTTATTCAGGACTTAATGTTGACGAAGCAAATTGTCACTCCATATGTTCATTTCGAAAATAAATTGGGTGATATTCTTACTCAACTGTTAGCTGCTTCTGGTTTCCAGCGACTTTTTTTCAAGCTGGGCATGTTTGATCTCTATGCTCCAGCTTGAGGGGGAGTGTTAAATTGTTAGATAATTACTTATGTATGTTAGGATTTTTTTGTAATTAGTTTAGTGTCTCTTATATAAATACTGGTGTGGTGTAAATGTGAAGTTCAGCCTCATTATATTCTTAGTTTGGTGATGAAATCAATTCCAGTCCTCCTAGTTACAGATCATGTTGCTGTTTTTCTTTTGAGCTCTGTAGTTCTAACTAGTAATTACTTTAACAAATAAATATGTGCTGTCCTCCTAGTTACAGATCATGTTGCTGTTTTTCTTTTGAGCTCTATAGTTCTAACTAGTAATTACTTTAACAAATAAATATGTGCTCTCCAGAGGTGTAAAAAAAGGATCCTACCGACTGTACTAGACCCGATGGGCATTTTGTCAGTTTTTTAGTTGATTTTGGTATGTTTGTTTTTCTTACTTTTATAAGATTGGCATCCAGTTTAATAGTGGTTTTCTAAATCTAAGGATCAAGCCTACCATCAGCAACCGAAAAACATGTAAAAACCCTAAAGTAACCTTATTATCTCAATTGGGATACCAGTTTACTTCGCCTCCCCCGCCCCCCCCTTCTCTCAATCATAAAACACCTTTCCCTCAGTTTGTCACTACCATTATAGATGTATATGTATTGTATAAGTTTTTAGAAAGAAGTCATTGAAGGATGTAAAGAAACTGCCATTGGTTGAACAATTGGTCAATAATATCCGGGGATGAGGAACAACACTTATTGAATGGGTATGCAGTGGATTGACGCAAATTGGAAGATGATGATCAATAAATCAATGGATATATCTGCCACCTTCCATATCTGCCATGGAAGGTGGATGATCCACGTCTGCAATGCCCTCTTCTCTCTCTCTCCTCTCTCTTGTCTTTGTCTGCTTGGGCTTGTATGAATTGTGTCTTCTGTTTTAACATTCTATGATTTTGAACTTTAATTTTGGTGCTCTTTTTTTTTTTTTTTTTCCATGGAAGGTGTCTCTTTGGGTCTTCATTTTTTTTCCTCCCCTCTCTTATTTGTAAGAAAATGAGGGAAGCAAAATAACAATTTTTTTACTTCAACCCACCAAATTGAGCCGAATTGAACCAGTCCCGTACACATTGTTTTGGAAAGGTTGTATGTTATGCGGTCTTGGGTAGAACTCAACTTCAAAAGCTAGATATTGAGGTGGGGGTATTTTCATGCTTATATACTGCACATTATTTTTGTACTCAGGCGATGTGGGACTTTGCTTTGCACTCTCCCTCATGCATAGCGTGCTTATTCGGCAACACCTGCCGCGCGCAGACTAGAGACATGCATCCTACCCATCCCTGGTACTCTGGTTATGATACCATGTTACACGGTCTTAGGTAGAACTCAACCCCAAAAGTTAGCTATTGAGGTGAGGGTGCCCTCATGCTTATATACTGCACATTACTTTTATACTCAAGCAATGCAGGTCTTCGCTTCACAATATGCATTGGTCCATCAGTTTTGGTGCTTTCACACACAAAACCAAGGGGTTCGGTTTGGTGGGAATTTTTCTCTATGCCCCGATCGGAGCAAACTAAATTGGTTACACCCTCTAGTTGAGGATATAAATCAACAAAATCACACACTCTAATAATTGAAACTTTTAGATGAGTTGGTTAATAATTTAACATGGTATTAGAACAAGCAAAGGTTCTTGTTCAATTTCATTCCTTTTTGTTAATCATAATGCCTTACATGATTGGTCTGCTTATGGTGAGTCGGTGCTCCGCCTTATGAGAATCTCAACAATGATTGAAGACCCTCTCTAACCGTTTAAGCTTTTAGACGAGTTGGTACTTAACAATTTGACACTTTTTTATTTAGTAATCTTGTGGCATCGTTTAGTTGTGAAAAATAATTGCTCATGTGCAGGGGATGTGCTGCATCATTACTCATTTCATTGTATCATAATCTCACTTCTTTATTTCAGATCGAAATCCTTATAATTGCTTTATTTCAGATAGCTTTATTTCAGATTTGTTTAAGAGGTGGCTCTCAAAGATGCTGCACCGCGTTGTCACGAATGGGATGGATTTTAAAACTAAACTAATGTCATGCATATGTCAAACCAACCTTAGGTGGAAAAGCAAAAGATTTTGCAGGGAAGCATCAACAAATCCATAGAGCCCACTGATGTGTGCAGCAAAGGAAACCAGACCCTGGCAGGGGAAGAAAATCGCAGGCGACAACCTTCCACATCTGGCTGTGCAACTTCATGTGCTGAAAATACACAAAATGCCAAGAATACATTGAACCCAAAGCAATTTAAATCGGTTACTAACCATGATTCAGCAGCGCTTGGATCTACTGCAAGTGTCACAGTCAGTGTACAAATGAGTTCCTCTGGAAATGCAAAGAAGCCTTCTAGTGGCTCCTTCAGCTTCTTTGACAGGTACTAGCAATTACCCGTGCCTAATGGCACTTTGAACATAGTTTAATCATAAAATTAATTTTAAATAATGAATAATTTGTTTTATTATTAAGGGTAACAACGTAGTAAATTTTTTTAGTAGTTTCTCACCCAAGCTCTTAATATCAATAGTAATTTTCATTAGGCTCACTCTTAATTTCAACTAAAAGCAATGAAAAAGATATATGTAAACTAAAATAATATACAAAATTAAATATACTTTTCAGACAGTCATATATTAAAAATGTATTTTAGTGGAAGGTGAAGAGAGAAGTTGGATTTGAAATAAAAAGAGAAAATGATTTGAGTTTAAAATGGAGAAAGAGGAAAAAAAAAAGGTTTTAAATGAAGAGAGAGAAGAAAGTTAATTAGTGAGAGATGAGAGAGAAGAAGAGGTGTGATGTAGCACGTGTCCCTTCAAGATCATTGTCCCTTGTAGATATTATGACTCCACTTACTCCTTTTCTTTATTTTTTCTTCTGCCAAATTCTTTTCCCAGCGCCAGTGTTATGAGCTAGCTATACCACTGGTGCATATGTAGAAACACGCAAACAACCATGCACACATGGACAGGTTTTATGGCTGCACAATCTCTTCCAGATTTTTGTTAAAGACACGAGTTATCTCTGCATTTGTTTAATTTTTTCATGTTTTACTTATAAGTAGACTTAAGTTCATATTGCCCGAATTATTTATTTATTGGTTTTCCTGTTTTTTTTTCTTTTTTAAAGTAATAGTAATCTTGCTTTTGTTTAATCTATGCTGCCATATGTAGGGATGATGGTCATTTACCTTTGTCCTTGCCACCTCTTGGCTTTTGCTACATTTTTTTCCCCTACTCTGCTGTGCTTTTTTCAGTGGCAGGATAATAAAGACGCTACATGGAATATAACTCATTATTATTCGTCTTTTGAACCAGGTTTAGAAAGTTAAGCAGCAAAGGTTCTCAAGATACTGATAATGCTAAGAGGAAGCCAGCAACCTCGGAGAGAGATTCACGTCCTCTACTATTTAAATTCAACGAGGTAACAGCCAATCATATTTTTCAACCTTTATCATATATGCAAATTGTACATATAGTGAAATTTAGCTCTGTCTACTCTATCTGACTTCATGATATTTTCTGGTAGTTCAAATTTGCAAAAAAATGAGAGGTGTTTTGTTTACGTTGGGAATGGACTCTTTCGCTCTTAGTTTCCAGTTTAATAAGAGTCCATGAAAATCTTTTAAATTTTTTAATGCCATCAGTGAGCACCATCCACATGCTCAAATGATGGATTAAGGCTTTGTATATACAGAACTAATGATTAACAAATCATTCATTAAGAAATATGTTGATATTTTAGGTTAACCACTTATGCTGAGGCTTGCGGAGTCAAGAAGTGAGACCATTGATTGCTTCCCAATAAAAGCCCTGGCATAATGCAAGCAGTTACACAAGTCTATGGTTATTCATCCATAGACTTGTGTAATATCTACTGGAAATGCAATTTATGGGGGCTGTGGCTTTTTGAATCTGCTGTCAGAAACACATGATGTTTTTGATGTCTTTCATGTGCCCATGTGTTTTTATATAGGCATGGAAGCATGGAAACATGTACATATAGCTGCATCCATGAAAGAACATACATCGCTACTGCTGAAGTAAAAGCAGATGCGTTTATTCATTAAAAGACCATGGTTCCAGTTAAAGTGTAAAGAACAAATAACTTAGGGTTAGAGGAAAGGGAGGAGAAGAGAAAGAGAGAAGTATGGAAATAAGTTTGCGGGAACATAATTAGCTCCCTTTACTTCACATTTATTTATATTAAATCACACCACAATACAATTACAATAATACTCTTAAGACAATATAAATACCAAAATAAATACTATAATACTCTCTTTAAGATGGAGCATATAGATCAAACATACCCAACTTAGAAAACAAATTGTGGAAAGACAAACGAGCTAAGGGCTTGGTGAAGATATCTCTTAGTTGATCTTTTGAGTGAATAGAAGGAGTGATAATATGCTTTTGCATCAATAAATTCCGGATGATGTTAGTGTGAAAGTGTATTTATGGTTATTTTGTCATTTATTTGTTAGTTAAGTGGTGGTTTAGTCGTTAAGACTAATTAGGAATTTAAGTTTTGATTTCTTTATGTTTGGTAACTCATGATTACGTTTATGCTATTTTATTACCTCAATAATATGTAGTTCTCTCTTTCTTCTTTGGTTTGTATCAATTACAATTAATCTTGATCTATTTAATCTGCTCATAAAAGATTGAACTATTAGCAATCAAAACAGTGGGCTGGTTATATAAAACATTTGCATAGGAGCAGAAGCAGAAGCAGAAATGTTAAAATCAAGTAGAAGAGATCGAATTCACACAATCTCAGATGCTGCTAGGGTGCAACACGATACTTAGCTTCAACACTCCAACATGCAACCGTGACCTATTTTTTAGTACGCAAGGGACAAGATTACCACTAACAAAGGTACAATAGCCAGAGATAGAACGTTAATCAGAGTGACTACCAGCCCAATCCTCATCATTGATGCCAGTGATAAATAGAGAATTACTGGGATAACATAACAAATCTCGATCAAGAGCACTTTTTAAATAACGTAAAATACGAAAAACATTATTGTAGTGAGGCTGTCAAGAAGTAAGTATATATTGGCTAACCACGTCAACAACATAAGTAATGTCGAAATTAGTAATAGTGAGATATATCAATTTCCTAATCAAACGAAAATAGCAATTGATATCATAAAAGAGATCTCCATGATCAACATCAAGATTAACAGTAGAATCCATAGATGTATCAACCAGACGAGCACTAGGAAAATTGGTTTCAGATAAAACATCACGAACATACTTTCATTGAGAAAGAAAAGCACTTGAGAAGAGAAAGCAATCTCAATCTCAAGGAAGTAACAAAAAGTACCTAACTTGGTATAAAATTTATTGACCCAAAAACCCTTTTAGTTACCAATACCCGCATAATCATCACTGCAAAAAAGTAGTATCAACATAGGCTATGAGCACAATAGTCCCACTAGAAGAGTGACGGACAAAAATAGAATGATCAAACGTGGAACACCGCAAACTATAGACCAGAACAACAGAGCTGAAGCAATCAAAGCAGGCACGAGGATATTGCTTTGGGCCATACAAAGTCTCACACAAGTGACAAACGAGGTGCTTGTTGGCGGACACAACACATCTAAGGGCTAAGCCATTAGACCTCCTCCTAAAGATCGCCATGAAGGAAGATGTTCTTGATATCAATTTTATGCAAGGATCAAGAACGGCTAACTGTATTAGATAAAAGAATCTGAGCAGTATTAAGCCGAGTCACAAGTAAAAAACTTTCCAAACAATTAACATCTTATGTTTTGAATAGAGCCTTTGGCTACCAACTGCACCTTAAGGCGCTCTATAGACATCCCATGAAAATATTTAATTGTATATTTGACTGTATACAGCTAGTCATAACCGAAAGCATATTTCCTATGAGGAAGAGGGTTGAGCTTACAGGTTTGATTCTTATGGAAAAACACTCATTTCATCATTCATAGTGTTCTTTCAGCTAGCCAAAGACATAGGCCCTATTTGGGATGTCTGAAAAATTAGACTTTTAAGAGGTTTAGCTTTTGTAGAAAAAAAAGAAAGAAAAAAAGTTACATTGTTTGGAATAATTTTTTTAAGGTCGCTTTTTGCTTTTTTGCTTTTTGTTGAAATGTGTAAAATATCCTTCGTTTTTTTAAGTTATAGTATTTGAGATAATTCGATAATATCACAGTTTTGTTTTTTTTTTCCCGAGTAGAGTTGATTTTTTATAGAGGATATTATAATCATTTTTTTTTTCAAAAAAGAAAGATTGTTTGGGATGTGAATGAGCTTTTTTTCTTGGAAAAAGAATTGAAAGAAAATTGGCTTTTTTGGGATGCCAAACAGTATGACTTAAAAGAAAGTAGGTATTGCTCTTATTTGTAGATAGAAAAAAAAAGGTCTCTAAATTCGCAAGTAGGAAAAACTCTTAGATGACTTTAAGAAATTTAACAAAAAACACTATAAGAAAGAAGATATCGAGATGAATCGAGAAGTTTGATTGTTGACTACCAATGAGTATGGTACTACCGATGCTGGCGTCAATGTCTCCTTTTTCCTACCGACGATTTCTCGATTATCAAAAGTATCTCTGGGATAAAAATCGAATACTCTGATACCAAGTTAAAGTGCAAAGAACTAATAACTTGGGGTTAGAGGAAAGGAGGGAGAAGAGAGAGAGAGAGAAAGACGGAAGTAAGTCTCAAAGAATGTAATTAAGCCTCCTTTACTTCACATGCATCTATATTAAAATCACATCAGGACATAATTACAATATTAACCTAGAGACAAAATAAATACTCTAAACATAAAAAACAATGCACTAACAATTCCATTTATGACTAGTTAATTGTTAATGTAGTGAGCATGCTGTTAAACTATTAAGAGAGAAAAAACTAACCATAATCTTTGTTTATTTGCAAAAGAATAATTTAAATTAATAGAAAGTTAAGAAGGGTTTATATAAACTAACCGTTATTAACGTAAATACTAAACTATCCACACTAAATAAAATAAAATTACATTATTACCCATCCCCCCTTAAACTTATGATGCGGCAAGAGAGCATCGAGAGTTTGCCAAGAAGAAACGAAAATGAGCCACAGTATGTGTTTTAGTGAAGAAGTTAGCTAACTGTAGTGAAGATGGGACAAAAGGCTAAGTGATAGTTCCAGACTGCAGTGAGGATGGGACAAAGGGCTAAGTGATAGTTTCAGACTAAAGATGCTGGCGAATAAAATGACAATCAATCTCAATATGCTTGGTATGCTCGTGAAAAACCGAATTGTGGACAATTTAAATAGCACTTGTATTATCATGATACAAAGGAGTAGACGAAGGAAGCGAGACTCCCATATTAGACAAAAGAAACTAAAGCTACACGATCTCAATAGTAGCATGTGCTATGGTACGATACTTAACTTCGGCAGTAGAATGAGTAATCACAGATTGTTTCTTGCTTTTCCAAGAGATAAGAAAATCCCTAAGAAAAACACAAAAACCAGAGGCCTGCTCAATCAACGTTAGCATAAGCCTTTAAGGGTCAAACTTGAAGGAGAAAAGAAGGCACTAAAGAATGGTACTATGAACATAGTTGAATAGTAGAATATAGATTTAGGGTTTGAAGAAGGGAAAAGAAGAGATAGAAAAAAAGAAAGGAGATGAGAAGAAAGAGTTCAGAGGTTAATTATATTATTAGATAGAGAATAATAGGAAGCCATACCCAAAAGGATAGGCGAGACTTTTATTTATAATAAAGTTAGGCAACGCCATTACATCCATGCACCCATACACACTTGATAATAAATATATAATAATAATACTAATACGATATATATCTAACACCGGATACTAATCATAATAAAGTTAACACCTCTCTCAAGCTGGAGCATATATATCTAGCATGCCCAGCTTGTCACATATGTATCGAACCCGAGGACCCGGAACTGATTTA
>JAULJZ010137834.1:0-10701 GCA_032270985.1 Heliamphora pulchella | reverse complement strand
AAGATATGCTTCATTCAGATGCTAAGTTACTGAAAGATTCTTATGATGCCAAAAAGATTATTAAGGATTTGGGTCTTTGATATGAGAAAATCCATGCTTGTCCTAATAACTGTATGTTATTTTGGAAAGAACATGCGAATGACGAAGTTTATCCTTGCGGTGCATCAAGGTGGGCAACAAATGAGACTGATTTGGAGTATAATTCGAGTGCTTTGTCTAAAAAAGAAAGAAAAAGGCTGCAAAAGTTCTCCGATGGTTTCCCTTAAAGCCAAGATTGCAAAGGCTATTTATGTTATCAAAAATAGCTGCTTCTATGAAATGGCATATGGAGGGTCGTATAAATGATGAAATAATGAGACATCCTGCTGATTCTCTTGCGTGGAAAACATTTGATTCTCGATATGTGAATTTTGCATCTGATCCTCGTAATGTTCGATTGGGATTAGTAGCTGATGGATTCAATCCTTATAGGAATATGAGCACCAGTTATAGTACATGGCCAGTAATTTTGATTTCCTATAATTTGCCTCCATGGATGTGCATGAAAAGATCTTCTTTCATCTTATCATTGCTTATTCCTGGGCCATACTCACCATCAAACGATATAAATGTCTTTTTACAGCCGTTAGTTGAGGAACTTAAGGAACTGTGGGAGGTTGGAGTAGAAACTTATGATGTTTCTTTCTAATTCCTGGGCCATACTCCCCATCAAACGATATAGATGTCTTTTTACAGCCGTTAGTTGAGGAACTTAAGGAACTGTGGGAGGTTGGAGTAGAAACTTATGATGTTTCTTCTTTCAATACTTAGAAAGCAGTGTTTTTGGATGTTTGAGGAAGGTTGAATGAGTTTGTTAGGAGATGGTTTACTAGAAAATTAATTTACTGTCCTTCAATATCACAGATGGAAATAATTTACCAGAGCAGTTCAGTTGTAAACTGTCAGACGGAAATAATTTACTGTACTGTCCATTCTACATGGCTAATGAACTGAACTGAGATCGATTTAAGTAGGGTGGAGTAAATTTTTACCATTTCTTGTATGCTTCTATTTTTATTGTTTCCATTAATGGATATGTTTAGTTAGTTTTCACAGTTTCATTCATGCGTATTGAAAAATGCTTTCAATATCTCTGCTGTCCTTCAATATTACTGCTGTTCTTTGTCTAAATTTTGTTCTTCCATATACAATTATTTTGGATGATTGGTTCCATATATAATTATGTGCTACTCTCTCTCTCTCTCTCTCTCTCTTTTCCTTCTCTGTAGCAGTAGCTTCTGGCTCATCTGAGCTTTAACTTTTGGTGCCTCACCTTGTTTGAAGGCTTAGAAATTTTACTTTTTATTTTCAAGTTGTTTGGTTTTTGAAAATCTTAATTCTTTATGCAGTTTTCTGTGCCAAATGACTTGCCTTTATTCTGTCTCCTTACATTCAAGAGTCCTTACATTCAGCCTTAACTATTCCAAATGCAATAGGGAACATATTGTCATTACCATTCCTCCCTACAACAGATAATAACTGCCCTGCATATACAAAACAAATGCCTGACTGTTCATACAAAACAAAGGCCTGATTGTTCATCCAAATTGGCCTGATTGTTCATACAAAACAAAGGCCTGATTGTTCATCCAAACTTGGCTTGATTGTGTGCTGCATTCTAACATTTCCATTAATGGTCACTTTTGCTCTTCTCCTTGCTCTATATAACTAACTCCTGTTGACATTAGTTTTCAGTTCTCTCTTAATCTGTTTTTGCACTGCAGAAAGCTTCCAATTAGGGTCATCTCTCAACTATTGCTTATATTTCGTTGAGATATACGCAGAATTAACCAAGTGATTTTTGAACTTGGTCCCACATACATGTTAAGCGCTGAAAGTCTTAATATGGAATGCTTTTCATACTGCATACGGTTAAATATGCATATTTCCCTGATTTGTAGGATTTGCATAATGTTCCCCTGTCAACAGCTTTCCTTGATTTGTTTGGTATTGGGGTTAGTAAAATTGCTTTGATTGCAGACTATCTTAGGTTTTTGGAGAATGGAAAGTAACTGGGCAGACTATCTTAGCTTTCCTTCATGTATTTTCCAAATTAATCTTCTATATTCAGGCTAATTTTGTTTCGATTCCTAAATTTGATATTGGCTGAAATTTGGGATATTGCCCTTCAGTCTTGTAGAGGTCTCTAGGATCGTCCCCATGATTTTACTATTTTGGGTTGATCTTGTTACTTGAAATGTGAAAAACAAATCATTCTTCTTATGTTATTGTTAATATTATTTATTGTTTTTAGCAAACATGGCAAGAAAATGATATTGTACTTGTGACATAGAGGATGATTCACAATCTAATTGGCCAAATAGCATGTCACGCCCCAAACTCCGGGTCACGTAAAACACTCACAACAACTAAACATAAAACCCAACCGAGAATACACGCTCAAGATAAACCATACATGCATTGTATATAATTGCCAAACGGCATACATTACATGGTTCCAACACCGAAAAAGTATGTATACAACATACATGAAATAGAAAGAACAAAAAGGATGACTACAGCTCTTCCACCTCTCCGGCACCTTCAGATCAACCTACGTGACCGGTACCTGTAAAGAAAATCAAATTTCACACCGTGAGCCAAAACTCAGCAGATACTAGACAGCACATGCAATATAAGCTAAACATGCTAGAAAAACGAGGTGTAGTTTTAGACTCTCTTTCAAGTCTTTAAAATGATTTTCACAAGTAAGGAAAAGCGAGGATAATAACTATGTTAGACTCATCCACAGGAGCCATAAAAACAGTTCATGCAATCTATGTAACCTCTCAGACTGAGAGACCTCAACACCAACATAACGTAATACAGATGCGTATAAACGGCATTCACAAGCTGCAACCATAGTCTACCACTGAGATTAAGATCCGTACAAAATCACACATTCCTGAGATAAAATCGTATACTACGGGGTAAAACCATAGACCACGGGGTAAAATCGCAAATCAAACCACGGGGTAAAACCGTAAACTTTATCGTAAGCCACGGGATGAAACCGCCGACCATGGGATTATACCACGGGATAAAATCGTAAACCACGGGATAAGACCACACATCACGGGATAAGACCGCACATCACGGGATAAAACCGCATGTTATAGGATAAAACTGAACACTACAGGATAATACTGAACATTACAGTATAACACCGAATCGAAACATGCATACTAAACTAGGGTTTAAATGCATAAAGTCACGTATTATTACTGCGTTACACAAACCACGTCACATGCTACACACGCGACTCACATCGCACCTACAACCCGTGCAACATGTATCACATGCATCCGTTCTTCATATTCCACATAACTATGTCTATAAAACTTTAGAGTTTTAAAGCATACAACCATAGTACACGTAACGATACCAAAATCTTGTAATCCACTTACATAATCCGTACATAGATAAACTAGAATTATAAATGCACATAGCTAGTTATAAACGCACATAACCATATATAACTTTACATCGTGACGCCACCCGCCAAAACCCAACATCCACTCACATGGACAACCAACAACCCATAAAACCAAGCTTAATCCGAAGGCCAACGCTAAACCCCTCAAATCACAAGGTCACAAAACACCACCTTTCCTCTAGAGATGCCATGAGCCCAAACACACTCCACATCAAATGAAAAACAAACACCGCGCACCCTACCGTGCACCACAACCACATCTACCCGTGCATGTCACCCCAAGGACAGCACCTAAACCAACACCCGAAATCACGACACGACTCCTGAAGCCACCACACAGCCAACCGAACCCCGAAAGGAATCCAACAGTATTTCAGCAGACTAATCCCATAATTAATCAACTGAATACCATAGGAAACCAATTGGAAACCAAGGACCCAACCACCAACACATCATAACCCAGACCAACACACGGCCAACAGGAACCCACACAGGCCCAACAAGGCCAAAAAGAAACCCCTAAGGCCCCAACACGACCAAACAAAAAGGGTTCAACACAACCAGCGAAAGTGTCGACACAAACAGAAAAGGTGTGAACACAAACAGCAGAGGTGTCAACACTACAGCAGAGGTGTCGACACAAAAGAACCGAGAGCTTAGGCAATATATGCAGAGAGCAAACGTGTCAACACCAGCAGAAAAGTGTCGACACCAGCGACAAAATGTGCCGACACAAACAGAAAATGTGTCGACACAAAACAACCGCAGCAGAGACAACCCAAACAAAAAGAAAATGTGTCGACACCAATAGCAGAGGTGTTGACACAAACGCAACAGAATCAGATTTTTTAACCAGGGAACAGGGCAACGGCGGAAAGCAAACCCTAATAAGGAAAAAAGCTTCTCAACCTCAAATTAAACCATCCCAACACCCCTTTAACAATCCACGGACATACACAAGCACAAAACTACCACAAAACCTCGAGAGAAACACTCGAAACCCGATTCCATCCAACCAAAAACACCCAAAACGATTTTAAACCAAAACCCAACTTATAAACCGATTTTTCATGCATTTTTAAGTGGTAAAAACACACAAGATTTCACATGGCACCCTTATAAGACATGAGTGTCTAGGATCCTACCTCGATAAGTTAAAAACTTGACGTTTCGAACCACGTGCCAAAACGAACTTCGTCAAAATAAAATTCTATCCGGATGAACGCGTAGCCCACCACAAGGAGACTAAGGATCTGCTATCTGATCGTCAAAAATCGAGCCCTGGGCCCCCGAGAATCTAGAGAGAAGATAGAGCTTTTGGTTTGGAAAAAAGAAAACTTAGCCACCAAGCTAAGAGTTTTTATGAAAATATCTCACAAAATATCTTATTTATAGGCTCCACCAAAATATCTTATTTATAGGCTCCACCAAAAAATATCTTCTTTTTTTTTTTGAAATTCGCACCGCAACACCCCACGGCCTCGGGAACCAACCTCGCATGCATATCTAACCCCGATCATGCATCTAAAAAGCATAAAAACATGCTATCACATAAACACGAAACGCGCGTCGAAAAACGCCGAAAAAAAAAACGGGTCAGGGTCTCACACGCATAGTATTATATGGAAAAGTATAGTTTTTTTTTTCAACAGTTGGTATCAGAGCAAGGTTTTCTGAATCAATACATCTTGGAATAAAATCATAATTAAATATATTGTTATGGGCATAGAGGTTGTTAGTAACCTTAGAGATGGATACCTTTTGATATCAATGAATGACGGAGATTGTTAGGTTACATATATACCAATTTTGTATGTCATATGTGCCGTGTTTTCTTTGCTCTGTGAGCACATGTCCAAGACTTCAAATTGATGGCTTAGAATCTGTTGCTCAATCATTATGCATATTATTGATTAAAAATAAATAAAAAAGGGCACAAATCCATGAATCTACTAATTCGTTTATGAATAAGGCAATTACGATTACTGTGCCTTGTATGGGTGTTTTACAAGGAATAGAATTCTTTTGCATTGTCTCTATTGGCTTTTGTACAGTTTACCACGATTTATATACTTTACAATCAATACAACTTTGCGTGAATTTTATATGTCAGTAGGTGAATGTTTCCTACTATTATAAGATGTCCTACATGATATTCGAATGCTAATAACATGAAAATTATTTTATTTTATTTATTTATTTATTTATTTATTTGTTTTGTTGTATGTTGCTCAACGAGTTGTTAGCCAACGGAGGAACAATAATAAATCTCATCTCATTGTTTGATCTCAAGAATCAAATTGATTCTTTAAATAAAGTGTTATAGCTGCTGTTATTAATTGCTATAATTATAAATATATAAATATTAATGTTGTTTTGAAATTTTAATGTATTTAATTTCATAAAATGAGGATGTTTTATTTATGTACTTGTTTTATACATGCAAATATTATTGTTATTGCTATGGTTATTGAATGATTTTAATCACATAAAAGAATAATAGAAGTTACGTATATTTATTTCTAATAAAATTGTGATTAAATTAAAGAATAACCAAATCATAAAATAAAGAGAGAATATTATTAGTTAGTTTTTATATTTATAGGAATTGTAAATTTAGTAGCCACCAAAGTGACCTAAATTTATAAAACTTATGAATATAAATCAACATAAAAATTTGTTAAAAATGGTAACATTTAAGTTAATAATATTCTCAATGACAGTTATAATTAGGAGAATGAGATTAGCCCAAAGGAGAGTCACATTCAAATAATTATAATCTGGAGAGGATAATACAGTTTATGTAATTTAATTAATTAGATTTGAATACCCAAAGGCAACATGGCTAATTAATAAATTATATAAATTAATTAGACCTACATAGGTGATAATCTTGCACCTAATTAATGAGTGAATAATAGATATACTTAGATTTCGCCCAAAGGAGGAATTGAGGTGATATTACTAGTTCATCATTATGAAATTTAAACTCAAAGCATTAACATAAGCATTGTTCTATTTTTTTCAGTGACTGTTCCCATTTCGCTGCACTGTCATGCATCCAATGTTCCAGTTCTTATTAGCTCAAATTTTTCAGAATGGAATGAGCATGTTCGATTTACACTAGGAGTATTGGATATTGACATGGCGTTACTTGTTGAAAAGCCTGCTGAAATCACTGATGACAGCACTAAAGAACAAGTATGCTATTTCAATTCCTGGGAACGATCGAATAGGCTTAGTCTGATGTTCGTGAGGATGACTATGGAAAATAATATCAAAACATCTCTACCACAGACTTCTAATGCATTAGAATTCTTAAAAGTTGTGGAAGATCGTTTTAGATCTGCTGATAAGTCACTTGCGGGCACGTTAATGGTTGAATTAACAAACAATAAAATATGATGGCAATCAAGGAGTTCAGGATCACATCCTTAATATGTCTGATAAAGCTGCAAAGCTTGGTGCTTTAGGGATGCATGTGGATGAGTCTTTCCTCGTTCAGTTTATTCTCAACTCACTTCCTGCACAATTTGGCCCATTAAAAATTCACTATAACACCAATAAGGATAAGTGGAGTTTGAATGAGCTAACTACTATGTGTGTTTAGGAGGAAGTGAGATTGAGAGGGGAAGGACATCTGTGAGACCCTAACCCATTTTCTTTTTTCGGCGTTTTTCGACGCTCGTTTCGTGTTTTTGTTGTAGCATGTTTGTATGCTTTTTGATGCATGATCGGGTCTAGATATGCATGAGGCGTTGGTTCCCGGGACCATTGTGTGTTGCGGTGCAAATTTTGAAAATTTTAAAAAAATATATTTTGGAGGCCTATAAATATCTGGCGTTAGATAATTTTTAAAAGATATTTTCAAAACTTCTCAGCTAAGTTTCGTCCATTTTCTCTCTGCCTTCTCTCTAACTTCTTGGGGGCTCGGGGATGGATTTTCAAAGATCCAACAGCGGATCCTTGCTATTGGCATCGTGGTCTATGCATCCATCCGGATGAAATTTTATTTTGGCGAAGCTCGGTTTTGCACGTGGTTCGAGAAGTCGAGTTTTAAACTCACCGAGGTAGGATCCTAAACTCTCATGTCTTATAAGGGTGCTACGTGTAATCGTGCATGTTTTTACCATCTTGAAACATATAAAAATCGATTTTGTTTCAAAGTTGAGTTTTGGGTTAAAACCCGTTTTTCATTGTTTTCAGTGGATGGAATCGTGTGTCGAGTGTTTCTTTTGTGGTTTTGGTGTTAGGCTTGGGCGTGTGTAAATTCGAGGGTGTTGGATGAGAGTTTTGAGGCTTCGATTTGAGGTTTGGAAGCTAAAATCGTAGCAAAAAAATTAGTTTCTAGGGAAGGTCAGTCGACTGGATCTTGAGATCAGTCGACTGGATCTTGGTTTTTTAGGGTCAGTCGACTGGACCTGGGAGGTCAGTCGACTGACATGCTTCTATTTTTTTTTATTTTTGCTTTCCAACGTGTTTTTAGTCGACTAGGCATGGGAGTTCAGTCGACTGGGGTCCTGTGTTGGGTGTTTGGTGTTTGTTTTGGTGATTTTGGCTTGGTCCTTGGTTTTTAATTGGTTTCTAATGGTATTCAGTTGATTGACATATGGGATTAGTCGATTAAAATACGGTTGGATTCTTTTTGGTGTTCGATTAGTGTGTTGTGGCTTCGAGAGTCGTGTCGTGGCTTCGAGTGTTTGTTTAGGTGCCGTCCTCGCGGTTGACGTGCATGGTTAGATGTGGCTGTGGTGCACGATTAGGTGCGCGGTGTGTGTTCTTCGTTGAGTGCGAGGCGTGTTTAGACCCATGGTTTCTTTTTGGGAAAAGGGTTTTGGTTTGTCAAAATTGGGGTTTTATGAGTTGGGTGTGGGCCTTTGAGTTAGGTGTGGTTCTGTGGGTTGTTGGTTGTCCATGTGAATGGATGTCGAGTTATGACGGGTGGCGTCATGGTGTGAAGTTATACTTAGCTATTTGCATTTATAACAGTAGTTTATTTATGTATGGATTATGTAAATGGATTGCTTGGCTTGGAATGTCGTACGTGTAATGTGGGTCGCGTGTGTAGCATGTGACGTGATTATGTGAACATAATGTTTGTACGTGGCTTTATGCATTTAAACCCTGGTTTAGTAATGCATATGTTGGTTCGGTGTTATCCCATAGTGTTCAGTGTTATCCTGTTGTATTCAGTTTTATCCTGTAATATGCGATTTTACCCCGTGGTGTGCAGTTTTATCCCGTGGTTTGCGATTTTACCCCGTGATCTATGGTTTTACCCCATAGTATACGATTTTATCCCAGGAATGTATGCTTGAGTTCGGATTTTTATCTCAGTGTAGGAATTGTTATTGCGGCGTGTGAGGGCCTATTGTATGTGTCATGGATTGTATGTATTGCATTGTGGGATGGATAAGACCAATTTTTAAACTATTTTTAAGACTCGTGTGAATTGCGAGATAAAATTGTTTTAAATCATTTTCGAGGCTCTTGAGAGTCAAAAGTGGTTCTTATCCTCGCTTTCCCGTTTGCATGTAAAAATTATTTTAAAGGCTTGAAAGAGAGTCTAAAACTGCACCTCGTTTTTCTAGCATGTTTAGCTTATGTCACATGTGCTGTCTAGTTTCTGTTGAGTTTTGGCTCACGGTGTGAAATTTAAAATATTTTTCAGGTGCCGATCCCGCAGGTTGAACCGAGTTTGCTGGAAAGGCAAAAGATCTGTGGTCTTCCTTTTTATTCTTTTTGTATCATGTATGCTTATATGTTTTTCCGGTGTTAGAACCGTGTAATGTAAGTAGTTTGGCGATTATATACAATGCATGTATGTTTTATATTGAGAGTGTATTCTCGGTTGGGTATTAGTTTTGGTTGTTATGGGTGTTTTACGTGACCCGGAGTTTGGGACGTGACAACTTGGTATGAGAGCTCTTGGTTGGAATACCTAAGAGTCATGGGAAGAGGGTGTATCACCGTGTGAGGTTGATTGCGTGTGCTTGACTGCATGTGTTTAAATGATATGATAACATGAATGTGTTAGCATGTTAAGCATGAGAGTGATGTGTATATGTGAGCATAGGGGTTGGACCTTATGATTGATTAGTCTTGCCATTGGACATTTGGATTAACAAACTTGGGAGCCAGGTTAGAAACGCGTTTAGCTGACGTGATTTCTAACAGCGAATCTGAGTAGGTTATCTAAATTGGCGCGTCATTCTTGTCGATTCTCCTTGGAATGTGGGGTTTATTTAGTATGAACCTATGTGGCTATGTGCTAGCATGCTTATGTGGTTCGTGTTAATATGTTGCATCTTACATTTTGCGTTGTTTTCATATATATGTGATGTCTGCGAGGAGAGAGCGAGGCCGTGGTCGAGGCCGTGGCTGTGGTGTTGGCCAAGGGAATGTTCCTATCCCTGATGCTGGGGATGCAAATGCTCTCCCGGGACCGATGGACGCGACTGAGTTGCTGTGTGTGCTGGTTGGTTCTATCCAGCAGCTGGTTGAGACAGCTAGAGGTGAGACCGTTAGAGAGAGAGAGGAAGTGCCTGAGGCAAGGGCTACAGTGGCGGTGCGGGAGTTCAGGCGCATAGATCCACCAACCTTTGCTGGAGATCCTAATTCTATTATAGCGACAGAGTGGTTGGAGATGGTGACCCGGATCCTGAACACGTTGTAGATTGTGGAGGATGAGTTGCGGGTTTCTTTTACTACCTTTCAGCTGAGGGGTGCTGCTCACGAGTGGTGGAAATATGCCCGACACACTATGGGGGTCACATGGGCAACTTTTATAGGAGTGTTTCTAGAGAAATACTTCCCGGCTTCGAAGAGGGACTTATACAAAGAGGAGTTCTACACTCTCACCCAGGGAGCGATGGACATCATGTAGTACGAGGCCAGGTTTACGAGCTTGTCCTGGTTTGTACCAGAGTTGGTGAGCACAGACGAGCTGTGATCGATGAGGTTTGAATAGGGTTTGAGGCCGACGATCAGGGAGCGTGTGGTCGCAATGGGACTTCGGGTGTTCACAGAGCTGGTGGAGGCAGCAGCGAGGGTTGAGAACACTATGGTTGAGATTCGAGCTTCTAGGGAGACCAGGACACCACAGGGTGGGACAGAGGTGCAGACAGGTGGGCGTTTCAGCAAGAGGCAGAGGTCCTCTGGTTCTAGCTTTCATCCATTTGGATTACCACAGCAGTTCTCTGCACCAGCACTATCAGTGGCTTCAT